>JAHLSL010000038.1:10661791-10690930 GCA_025920805.1 Petroica traversi | reverse complement strand
GGAAGGAAGGAAGGAAGGAAGGAAGGAAGGAAGGAAGGAAGGAAGGATAGTATTCAAGGCAGTCAAACCTAGAGCTACTGACATTAGTCAAGATTAATAATGACACAGAAACACTCATAAATGTCTGTCACATCTGTCACATCTGCCATACTTGCCTTAGAGTGCCTATTCTAGCAAAGGTTGTTTGGCTTCTAGACACTCATAAGGTCAAAGTATTGAAAAAGTAATGATAGTAACAACTTTAAAGATTTTTTAGATTGGCTCATTATATCCTTGCCTTCATAAATATTTTTCAAAGCCACGGGATCTTTTCCTGAGCATTGAATGTTTTTTAAAATGGGGCTTTGTGTAGGGCAGATTAAGAAGAACTCATGAACTTTTGAACAACTTTCCTACACCAGTCCCAAGTCCTTTTCATTGCCCTTTATCTCCCTTTTCTGATAGTTTCCAACATGATGTGTTATCCCTGTGAAGTCAGGGCTCAAAGCACCCCGTAGAACACAGCTGTTCTCCCATACCTTTTCTCCAACTCTTAGTGGATTTAACCATCTTCTCTTGATCTTTGGCCTGAGGGCAGGGGTGGAAGGGCAGACCTGTAGAAGAACCCTTCAGTACCTCTGTTTATAACAATTTTAGTTGCTCAGGTACTGTAAAAGACTGTGAGATAAGCTGTGTATTTTGCTACTGTCATGTACATAAGCAACCATATGCACTTGAAACAAGAGTCCAATGACAATGGCTCTGTTATCTTTGAAAGCTTTTAATGAGCTCCATATGTCTAGCAATCTGCAGCACAAATTCGAGGCACAAATTAAAATGTGGCTTTTTATCTCAAGGACTCGTTGGGTTATTACTGTGGGCCATGTTCTGACACTGGGAGGTGGATGTCTCTGGATAGTGTGACTGGTTCCTGATCTGGAGTCTGTAGCAAGCCAAGGTTTGCAGAGATAGGTAACAGCTTTTATTAAACCAACTGTTGGAAAAACTAGAGGAGGTGTCAGGAGCACAGACTTTGCTGCCAAAACTTGACTATTTCCCCCCCATTTCTATTAGTTTCCTTAATAAGGCCTCTCTTTCCAAAATTTTCTAGTCCTATATCTTCAGATCATTATGGTTTCAGTAATAAGGGTCTCCGTGAAAAGAGCTGAGAAGGTCACATTGTCATTCCTGTAATACTGTAAGCATCTAGTGGGGCATAAAAATAGACAAAGTGCTATTTCTAGAGATAAAGTTGGACCAATGACTGTTTTCTCTGTGTGTTTTTGCAAGACTACATTTGGAACCAAATTTTGTTTCCTGAGCTCATGTCCAATTACAACAAGGTGGAATTCTGTTTTGCATATCTTACAGCACTGTCATGAGCAGCCTCAAGCTGTGTGTGATTGCTAGCTTATAGTAGGTTATTTTAACAATCTACCAATTTCACCAATTTATCTGGAATTTGATGCAAAATTTATTGGCAAAGCCTTCCTTACTGGCAACAGAGGTTCATTGTTTCTTCAACCACCTTCAGTCACAGCATCCCTCTCAAGCTTTGGGAATATTAAAGGGTTCTCAGCTCTCTTTGTGAGGTTATGGCCTTACAACACTGCTATATTTAAGGATTGTCATCCTGGTCATTTAGCCAAAGGCACAAACATGGAGAAGTTAGTCAAGGATGTCCATCAGTCTGGAATAATCTTTGGTTCCTTCAGGCACAAAACAAAGCCACAAATATTCAAGCCACTGGCTTCCTTGCAGTGGTAGTGGCTGCAGATTTTTTTCCAGTGTTTTTCACAGTAGAGAAACTGGTGGAATCTGACTATTTTACTTGGGCATTTAGCTTCAGCCAAAGGCTAAGTGACCCTTCCTGCTTCTTGTTGATAGGGTGAAATAACCTCAATTTTCTTTATAGAAGAAATTGCCTTGAGATTATCTAATGAAGGCATTATTATCATTATTATGAAATGAATGGGAAAAGTGTTTGGATAATTGGCAGAAGAGAAAATGAGAACAGTGAACAATTACAACTCTGAGGCCCCTTGGCAACAGATACCTTCTTAAGTGTATGTGAAACAGGCAGCTCCCTTGATCAGCACAGACCTCTCTGCTGGAGAGGCAGCTTCCTCCAGAAGCATAATTGTGAATTTAAATGCACGGGAACCGAGAAACAGAAATAACAAGGTTCTTGATTTCTACCCCTCCCACTAACTAATATGCATTTACTGCTAATTAACTTAGAGGTATAGACCGCATTCCCTGGCAGGAATTTGTCTCCTACTATTTGTTAGGATGAACAGCAAAGGAAACACTTTTTCAATTTGAATTAATGTATCCTTGTTTTGTTTTGCTGTGTTGTGTTTTTGTTGTTGTTATTGTTGGTTTTTTTTGGGGGATTTTTTTGTTGTTTTTGGGGCGGTTTTTGGTTGTTTTTTAAATCCCACCACTTGTTTTATTGCTAGAAAATATATTCAGATTCCTCTAAGGAGGGATTATGTTTCTGTTGCGCCACTGAAACACAGGAGTAAAAAAATGAAGGGAATATTTTAGCATAAATGCTTGAAGCAGCCTCAGGCCCTGTCTGTGCAACTGCCCCTCCATGCTGAAGAGCTGAGTAATTGCATAAGGCAGGTGAGAGCCTTTCAGTGCTGCTCTGCCCAGGGAGGGTGATGCCTGGTGTGAGGTGATCCCAGGATGCTGAGGTTGGGTCCTTCCTACCACTAGTGATGCTTTTTTCTATCCTGGGAAGTTCCACACCCAGTAGTTTAAAGAATTTATTTTTTTATTTAGTCTGACCTTTAAACATGGGGCTCAGGTGCCAATTTTCTGGCCATGATGGATTCCACCTGGCCTCTGACTGTTGTGCCAGGAGGTTATAGAGCTCCCCATGGTGTTATGCCATCCAGCCTGGTGCAGATCTATCCAGCACCATCCTAAGGCCAAGAAGGAACCAGAGGCACCCATTTAGACAACTGATTTCTTTCTCTGGTGTTGTTTTGTTCCCCAAAATACTTTTCTCATTGGATAGTTTTCAGGGTCTAGGTTTTATGTAGAAAATAGGAAAAGCAACCTGATCTCAATATTTCTTCTCACAGGAAAATATATGTTTTTATTCTTGGTAGGGACACTGTTTATAAACAGGAGATGGGGACCTAGCAGGCAAACTCATTATACATTCCTTTCTTCCTCCTTTCATGATACTGTGATTTTTGTTGCATTCAGACAGCTTTTGTTGTCCAAAGTTACACGTTATTATGCTCCTGGCTGAAGCCTTGGAATGAAGGACAGTAAATTTTGAGTCTTCTAATGAGATAGGAAGCATGATCGAATGTGTAGGGACTGTGGCACTGCTGAAATGAGTGCTAGAGAAGGCAATTTTCTACTTCATGTCTCTTTTTTCCATTCTCACTCATTTATATAGGCTGTAAGTTCTTAGCATGTTCCTTATACAATGCCTTATACAATGTCACTTCAGTAGGGTCCTGCAGAGCCCCTTGTCAGAACATATAATATATACTTGCAAACAAATGGTGATAAATTCTAATAGCAGTTGGTGCTGCATGAGTGTATCACAGAGGCACTGATTGTTCCTTCATTACACTGAGAAAAAGAAACATTCAGTCAATCAACACAGCGAGTTCAAGGCCTGGCTATCAGCACTAATAACGTCACTTGTTGCCAAACATAAGCAGAAACCTGTCAGAGGAGAAAAGGGTGAATAGCTACAACCCACCTCTAAAACAACCCAACATGACACAGCCCACATCATTTTTCCACATGACATTTTCAGAGTGCTTTTATATTTTTTTTGTCCCTGAGAATAAACCACAGTTAAAATAAACCACAAAAGCCACAACCCTCGTAGCTCTCATTTGCCTCCTGCAGTCTGATCACAGAAATAAAGTATGAGAGCGTGAAGCACCTCTCTAGTCAAGCTGAAAGAGAAGGAGCTGGGAAATGTTCTCCTGTAACCTTGAACTTGTATTCACTTCGCTCTGAAAACAAGATGTCTCAAGGCAGACAGAGGTGGAGGTGAAGTACTTCACAACATCAATACCATGTTATAAATACCTCAGAACCGTGGTAGCCTGAAGGTTTTGTGGGCTCCATGGAATTTAAAATCAACCTACCACAGAGGGTTTTTTAACACTGAAAAAAAAGAATATCCAAGTTCAGCTTGTTGCAATTATAAATCGCTAGAAAAAGAGGGCTGAACAAAGGAATAACTCCTGTTCAGTGATTCAGTACTTCAGCTGAGAGAGAGCTGAGCCAATAATCCGGGTGATACTCTGGAGAACTACAGTAGGACTGAGGAACTACACTCAATTCTTGGCACATCCACAAACTGTATAATGCTGGACAAGCCTGTAAGTCTGATTTGTTCCTCAGTTTATCCTTTCTGAAATGGACAGAGTCCTTCTGTACTTTACAACATAGTTTTGGGAATAAAAATCTTTAAACTCTGCTACAAATGATTTGCACAGACAGAAGGACTTCTCACTGCTCATGACAGTAATGCATCCTGTCAGTTATTGGATAGAGGGAAAGGAGATATGACCCCAGAACTTGGTATCTCCAATCTTTACATGCTCAGCACATTATAAAATGCCTGGAAAACCAGGGTAATTTTGGAAATCTTGTGAAGAGTCTGTGTGGATTGGTAAATACACTTTCTGTAAGAGGCTGAGTCTCGGTATTTTTCCTTCAGTTTTCCAGATCATCCTGAGAGAAAAAGGGTTAAAATAAATAAAAATAAATACATAATTCCTCAACTTTGCTGTTAGGAAAAAGGAGAGAGAGAGAGAGAGAGCGAGAGAGAGAGATAAAGAGATTTTTTGAGAACTTAGAAAACACAGACTTGGGTGAGAGCCATGCAAAGGTAGGGAGGTAGCAAAAAATCTGAAAAACGTCCATGTCTCTGGCGATGTGAGGAGCAGATGGGCTCCAGCAGTTTTGCTGCTTGGTTTCATTGCTGCTGGTGTACACAGAGCTGTTCCCCCAGTAGGGTTAGTAATTGAAGTCCAAGAGAAGAATAAAACAGGATGGGTTCTAACAGAAAACATCAGGAAAAATAGTGAAATAAAAACCTTTTTGTGCCTCACACTGCAGTGGAGTTCATTACTATATTTTTTTTTCCAAGTAAGAGCAATGAGGATTACAAGGCTTGTTGGGGAAGAATGGAAAAAAGACACAAAAGGGGTTTGTAGAAAAGTTTTGGAGACAAGTTGTATCTGGAAATGACATCGCGTATCTTAGACACAAAATTGGAAAAGAGATGAATGAGAGGACAAAAATAATATTTTTTTAAAATGTGTAATTTAGTCAAATCTCTGTTGAAAGAACAAGACAGAAACATTGAAGGTAATAAAATCTTATTTTAAGATAAGGGAAATAATACTCTGCAAATTCTTAGCTTTTTTCTGAAACTGCTTTTAGACAGCAAAATTAGGTGAATGGAATTTTACCTATGGGATGAGACAACAAAGTACTGTACTCATCCAGCCATTTAGCTATAATGTCCTTTTACATGTTCATAAATTCTTCCTGCTTTTATCATCGTGACCTCAAAGGATGTTTCTTAAAATGATAACTTTAGAAGTGCTTTCTAAACATAGGTCACCACAGGCATTTTCACAAGGGAAATGTAGTGAACGAGTCACTTCTCTTGCCTGCTGAGGCTTTGTAGAATTCAGGAATGGGCACCAGAGTATTATCAAAGGCTGATTGCCTTATTGCCATTCTCAGTCTGGAACTGATCTAAAAGTGAAACTTGGATTTTAAGAAATTCATATACACTTTTATTTACAGGGGGAAAGAAAGACAGAGGTGAGAACAAAAGCCAGGACATGCCTTTTGTCTACATTTAGCTTCTTTAATAAAGACCCAGGAAAAATATGGCTTGGTGTCTGTCTGCTGTTCCTATGACAGTGCTGCACAGGAGGCATGTGATGGGGAGATGAGACAGGTGTCTAACACAGACTTGCTGCAGATGAAGAGTGGTTAATAAGCAGGGTGCTAACACGTATCGTTCAGATCCATGTAATCAGACCAGACACATTATCGAAATCAGGATGAAGCTAAAGGCTTCACTTTTCTAGGCATCAAAAAAAAAAAAAAAAGAAAAAAAAGAAAAAAAAGAAAAAAAAGAAAAAAAAGATGTGTGAATGAGAGTGTATGCACAAAATCAAAATACGTGCACCCCCCTGTTGACATGAAAGAGACTAATTAATTATCTATCTTGTCACATCTCCAGCTCGTCTGCATTCTGTCTCACATGCACATTCTCACTCCATCAGAGGCTGTTTCTTTTTCTGGGGATATAAAGAAAAATTTAAATTAAACTCCTATAGTGCTATGTCTGATATTAGAGATCACATAGTTTTAAAGACAATGGGAGAAGGTAAGAAGGAACTATAGATTCAGAGGGACAGCCTCCCCCCGCTTCCCTGTCAGAAACCCAAACCTACAGAAGGAAAAGTCTGGGAGATGTATAAAGCCTCACAAAAACACGCAGGTGAAAAACAGGGAAACAGGGAAAACAAATAGGTGACATGGATGTGTGCAGAAACATGCACATATTCCCAAATGTCTTCTTGGGTTAATAGTGCTTTACAGATGCATCAAATATTTCCAGTAAACAGCTACTCTCTACCAATTCTTTTTCTCTAAACTTCTAGATTATTATTCTTGAAATAAACAGAGCATCAGGCAGCTGACCTGCCTGGTTATTCATGTTTAACTGTAAGCTGAAAATCAGTCACTTCTAAAAATATAAGTAACACTTTCCATTTATTTTAGCTCTGGAATTTTATTCTGATGTAGTTTTTTTCCTTATTTCATCAAATTTTGGAATTAATGTCCTTATCCTCTCCTTATTTCATATCTTGCTCTCTGTTTGCTATGCTTTGTCAGACTTGTGAACAGCATCAGCATGGACACACAGCAAAGTCCAACAGCTTATGGTTCTCACTGACTAATGTGCAAGGATTTGCTACTTTGAGATGAAATGAAACTGAGACAGAAATCAAACCAGGATTTGCTTTGCAAAATCCCAAACTTCCTTGTTCAACCCTTAGTTTTCACTCACTTCAGAACAAAGAGTATTTCTGTTTTTGTCACAGGGGAAGAACATTTTTACATACTAAAATTAATACATTTTGTACAATTTTTAAAAATTGGATAAACAGAAATTGAAGTGAAAAATCCAAGGAAATTCAATTGATATATTCAAACTGCAAATAAAAATACAAACAAACACTCTTCCCTGATTTTAGTGTAAAATAATTTCTCTTTAAAATAACAAAAATGAAAAAGACCACCATGGAAAACTGAGATATGTTAATATAAGAAAAAAGAAAAGCAAAATATTTTGACAGTAACCAATTTTTAACTATTTTTAAATGAGCTCTTGTGTTCCATAGGTCTTAAAAAGCAACTGTGGCCATTCAAATGTGGAACAAATAAATTTTGCTTCATAATTCCTGTCTCAAGCCAAATAATCTGAAAGTGAAGTAAAATATGTGTCACAGAAAAATATTGATATTTTTTAAGGTTTCCAGAGGCAGGAGGTCTGCAATAGTATATGATTTGGCAGTTATTTACTTGAATCATTAAGAATGAGCACCTTTATTTCCACTGTGAATTTCCTGTTCTCCGTCTTCCAGTCTCTGGCTCTGATTATACCTGTCTTTGAGATTAAAACTCTTAGCTAGATTTGGAAGTTGTCTTCTCTTGTAAACATTCTCCCTGTTTTGATATACATGACTATGTCTGAAAATATCCTCTTTATCATCAAAAACGGATGAAATATGATATAGCTCAAAGGCAAAACCAGATATCTTGGTGCCAATTTTTCATAGTGTCATCAGCTGAAGAAAATAACACAATTAAAAAAAAAAAGGGGGAGAGAGAAAGTGAAGGTAAAAAGTTAGCCAAGAGTAAAAGAAATTGGAAAATAACTTGTAAGGATATCAAAAAAATGAGGGAAAAACCCTGAAACACAGGCATTGTTGTTCATTCCAGCACCCCTGAATGCTGCCCTGGCTGTCCCTTCTGGCTGGCTGCTGTTTCCCTGCAGCATTCCAGGGCCTGCTCAGCCCAGACTGGGCAGGGTAGAGATGCCATGAGGCAACTTCTGGCAGCCCAAAAGCTGACCCAAACTGCTGCCTCTCTTGCTACAAGATTGCTGCCAACTGTTTAAAAAAATTGTTCTGTGCCAGTGTGCTCCTTGAGATTGACTTGTATCTTTCAAAAGCATTTGAAATGCCCCGCTGAATGCCCGGCCAATACTTATTTATTTACTGTCATGTGGTTTGGCAAACACACTCCAGAGATTGTTGTCTGCTTTATCTGTCTTCTTTTGCATTTTCATCCTAACAGGGGTTGTTTCTCAGGCCATTTGCCAGGATATTTAATAGCAGGGAGTGAGCAGGCACCTGCGTGTGGCCAGGTGTCCTCTGTAGCCTGGTTGAGCACAGGTGGTCCATGGGCCTTTAGCCATGTTAAAGTTCAGCTACAGTAGATATCTCTGTCTAGAGAATACTGATGTTTAGTCTAAGGGTATTAGTAGAGAATAGTTAGGGCAGAATTTGGCTTTTATGATATAAAACACCAAAAAATTGTTTGGTCGTGTTTAGGCAGGACATATTGTATAGCTAATGGAGAGGAATCAGCATTACTGGAAGCTGATCAATCTCAATTCTCCAAGAGAGTAATTTTAAGATGGGAAATATTTCTTTCTGTCAACTCTGAAAGAAACCTATAAATACTTGTTTTGATTTTGACCCAAAGGTGTTAAATGTCTTAATTACAGAACACTGCTTCAAGCTGGTGAGCAAAGGTATTTAGAATTGTGTCCTGTTAGGTTCTTTTTTCATCTATTTTGTTAACATTCCTTTTTCATGAATTGTCAAGTTTTCTAGCTCTATTGAAAGAAACACTCTCAAAAACACACTAATAAGAAGGATTTGTAGATTTGATCATGAATCAGGAATATCTTGGAAGGAATGCTTATCAAGGGGAAAAAAAAAAAAGACGAAACATAATAGGTAGGGATCAATCATAAATGGGTTGAACTGAAAAAGGGAGAAAAATTTTTCTCTGGGAATAACAGGGACTGTCTCAGATGTTAGCTTCACTATAGATCCAAACCAGGAATAGGAGTCATAGCACTGTCTTATTATCAGTAATAAATTTGCAGAACATGATGACTTTCCCTAATTTTCTAAGAAATTGCTGAATCTCTGTTGCAAAGGTGATTTTTAAGTGTAGATAATACCTAGGCATTTGCATTACTTTCCATCAGGTATTTTGCATATAATCAAGCTTTATAAGCAGTTTAAAACATGTTCTATATGCCACATACCTATGTTACAGTTTGTTTTGGAACAGCCAAGAAAGAAAAAGGTAGATCCTTAAGCATACACTGAGCCACACAGGCACAGAAAAACAAAGAGAGGTTTGCTATGAGGCAGAGGGCCCAAGCTTTTGAAACAATCATCAGCCTGGCTTTACGTTTACATCAGACAAGAGAACAAAAGACAGGGGGATCATAACAGTACACTAATCCGATCTGATTCTGGCTCCTTCTCTGCAAAAAAGAGACTGTTTCACAACATCTGAGAGGCATGTTTTTTCATATCTGTCTGAGCACTCTTTATCCCAAGCCATGTGGTTCAATTCAGCCTGAGATGAGAATTCAGCCAAAGAGAGGGCAGTGGCATAAAGGGGATTCACACTCGGGAGCACAGTCTGCTTCAGCTTTAATTGCAACACACACACACACACACACACACAAATTTCAATGGCTTGTGTGCCATATAGCCATCAAATGCTGCCTGTAGTGCAGGTGGTTTTTTGTTTATTTGTTTTTCCTGCCTTTGGATTATGAAAATGTTCTTTACAACTCATCTGAAACATAATCCTTGCTTTCCTGTTTATTCTGAATAAAAAAAACTCAACCCAAACCATAGCAAAGCATAGCACCCTGCTTTCATTGATTGTATGAGACATTTAGAGACTTGGAAAAGTGTTGGATGCTAATTTAGAGTAAAGCCCTGCAACCAGCAGGCCAAAACTGACACCACTCTGAACAAACAAAGAAATTTCCAGGCTTTTCTCTTGAATGTAAAGGATCCTACCGCTCTACCCACCTCCTCCAGAAAGGTGAAGAGGGGATGGGCTGTCCAAATAGATGTCCTGTCCCAGGAAACACCTGAAGGTACAGACATTCAACCTAACAAAGGCATTCTGTTTCCAACTTCTTTGGAGCTGTCCCATCCCTCAGGAAGCCCAGAGGCTTCCTTTGAAGGATTGCCTCTTTAGTGCCTTGGATATTGCATCTCCAGAGGACACCAAACCTTCTCCAAGTCAATAAATGTAAAACCCAGCAGTTTTCTGTGTGTGGTGCACTGCAATTCCAGATCAGATTGACTCTGCAGACTGTCATTGCTGTCTTGCATAGGGGAACACCTAAGGCCCCAGGAACTGGCATCTGAGGATCAGCTTCTCTTTCAGACAATCATTTTCTCAATTGATGGAGATCTTTGAATTAACTATTCCTTCTTTTCTTTTAGCAGCTGGAGTGGAGCTGTAGTGGCATCCTCAGTAACAAAGTTGGGTAGGGAGGAGTGTTCATTTTTCTTCCTCTTAGTTACCAGGCAGGCTGCATAGCGGAAAAACCCATATATTTTGCAAAGCAATCATTATTCAGAAAGAGTGAGCTAGTTTTGTAGAAAGGGGACTGGAAGAGCCAAAAGCCCTGCAAAGGTATTTATATATTGCTCAGGTATGGTTTTATAAAAGACTACCAGCAGCCTTGAGAAAAAGAGATTAAAAACACTACACTTAATTGTTATGATGGAGGCTGAGAATTTTTTGACACCTCTAGAAAAGCATCATTCTCTTCAGAAAGGATGAATTTGTTTTTTCCTAAACTGCCTAATGAGATGAATGAATATCAGACAACAATAATTTCTTCTAATTACAGGAGGTTTAGAATAAATTAAAGCAGGGAAATATCTATTTCTCTCGTTTTTTTTTTTTTTTTTCTTTGTACAGCAGTATTTTTCGTGTTCATCAACATTGCCCCTAAGGCAGAAATAGAGTCATGCATGATCAATTTGTCTTACAAGTCTTCCAAAATAGTTCTCTGTCTCCATTTAGCACTGTCAAGGTTTGTTCTTATTTGCCATTTCAGACAAGATTTAGAGCTTCCACACTTTGATTCCTGGGATGAAGGAGGATTAAAGTTTTCATTGCTTGTTTGTAATGAGGCAAATTGTAACTCTAATTATGTAACCAATTTGCTGCAGTTAACTCTTGAAAAGAACAGCCGTGGTCCTGGCAAAGGTTCATTTTGCACTGATGAGGTTTATAGCCAGTGCTGAAAGTGCAAGCTGAAAGGCAGTAGGATCTGGGTGCCTAAAATTGACATGGTTTTGAAAAATCCAATGATAATCTTTGAGTGGCTGGAAAAATTGTGCAGATAGCAGTGACCGCTTAAGGCTAATGCAAGGAAAGCCAAATCTCTTCATATGTTTTCCTTCACATTAATCCTGTTCTCAGATCAGAGGAATTTCATTAAAAGATCCAAGCTAGTTAAGATCTAGCCTCCAAGTAATGCATTAATCAATTTTAAGGGAAAAGAGACCTTTCTGATCACCTGCATTACACAGGAGGAATACATGCACAGTTCATGCAGACTTTTTATTGGAACCAATAACTTAATGCCAAATTCATAACTTCTATAAAGATAACTTGTCTTCTTCAAAGGACTCCTAAATATGGAAAGTTCACTGGTAAGTTGCCCCAGTTTTTGATTTTACTCTTACTAAAAGTTAACAACTTTTCATTACTTGTTGCTTTCTTCATCCTCCAGACTTGGGATTTTCTTTTCTTTACTAATACAACATTAAAAGGACATGCATGTTTCTGGTATCACCTTAGGTCAGTATTCTTACTTTGAAGTCCAATTGTTTCTCTACTAAATAAATGTAGGCTGGATTTTTTTTTTTCAGATTCTCATTAAAAGAGTATTTTTTCAGGTCATGAGAGAGAATTTTGGACAGAAGAGAGCAGCTGGCAGGTCTTGGTACTTTGGATCAATATTGTAGCCTCTTCATGTCCATATACCTGCCATGACTTTTTGGAAATCCCTGTTCTTTCAAGGTGTGGTCCCACAGTTGACTTGTGCATCCCCACTTCTCAATTCCAGATGAAGTGTGCTTTGCTGTAATACAGTACAGGTTCTTTGACCACAGCAGACTTATAACATCATTGACTCAGTGCTAGTGGCTGAATAAGACTATTAGTCAATACTCAGCTCTTTATATTATCAATGAGACTTCTTGCAATGATATATTCTTTCTGTTCATTGGCCAAAACTATCTGTGATAAATGTGTTATAAGGACTGTACATAACTCATACTACCTCAGTGGGCCAGGCACAAATATGTGCTTCTGTATCTGTGAGCACTTTGCAAATACACATTATTTTGCTGTTGCTGTTTGAGTTTTGATGTCCAGAATCAAGTGCTTTGTTAAAGTACAATGTGCCCAGTGGAACGGGCTTGTTGACTTGTGGGAGAAAAGACAATGACAAAGTTAGGTTTACTACCAGCTAAAGAGAAACTCTTCTTTAATTCAAGTGTTTGGATAGTGGTAAATATTCCAATGCTGCAAGTGAAAGGCTTTTGGAGCATCCTTGGGTCACTCTTGAGAGTACAGAAAAAGAATAAATGATTTCAGAGACTAGTGCAATTGCTTACTTTTCTTCTGCTTGTTGGCAGCTTAAAACTTCAAAAATGAAAGTCACTGTTGCATCTTTACAGAGTTCCAGTGTTCCAGCTTCAGAAATTCTTCCCTGAGACAGCCAAAGTAATTGCATAAATATATTTCAGCCCAAAAGAAAAACCTCAGTTCCACACTGGAGTTATTTCATCTTGTGGCTTCATAGAGAATAATTTTACTGACAAAAAGAGTGTAACTGTTTGAATTAAAGCTGTGACTCTTATTTTGAGATCCAGAACCTCTTCATTCTTGCCTGACATGCTGTAGGATACAAAAAACAGGTAAAAATGAACAATCTATTCCCTCAAAAGGGAAAAACAAAAAATAAACAATACCAATAAACAAAACAAAACAAAGCAAAAGGAATGGAAACATAAGAGATTCATTATAGTTTATCAAGGAAGAATTGTGCTACTTTGCCTGTGAGTTAATAATCTAAATAAATATTTTCTGGCAGTAAGCATGGAGGGGGGGGAAGAAAAAATAAATTAAATATTTCCATATTAGGCTGGAAAAGTACTTATTAATGCCCTGAAAGCTTAACTCATTTAAGAAAACTTGACAGGATCAGAAAAACTAAGCCCAAAAGATAGGAGCCTAAAGTGCCTTTTGAATTAAAAATACTCACGGACATTTAAAAAAGTGAGTCAAGTGATTCCTCACTGCAGCTCTTGGGGTCCTGGGAGTTTCTTCGTCAGATTTAGGGCTTCAGAAAAAAAGGCATCCTTAAACTAATTTTTCTGAATTCAGCTTAAATTGTGGAGATGATGCAATGTGTCATGTTATAACAGAATAATTGATCATGAGGTCTTCAGGTAAGTGGGATTCTTGGGATTCAAACATTTAGTTCTAGATTATTTCTAGCATTTACCTAGGAATTGTTTAAATACCCTTGAGACTACTAAAGCAACCTCTTTGTCAGCCTTTTTTTCCTCTAATTTTAATTTCTTGCTTGCAAAATATCCCTTCTCTTACTAGACAGTCAGAATAGCTCTCCCTTGGCATTTGCCACAACGACACCAATCTCCTGAACTTTGGAAATGGTGGGTTCAGAACACTTCCAACATCAAGCCTTCTCCTTTCTCCTCTGGTGTTTCTCACTGAAAAGCCATGCTGATGAGCTAAAGGGGTTTCCTTGTGAATTTTGTCCCCATCTTCCTTTGAGAAAACAGGAGGCTTGAGCACAGAGTTATGTTGTGATAGGCTCCACACCAGTGTTCAACTTAGAGAAACAATTTCAGGAATCCTTGTGCTTGACACTTCCTAGTGTTGCCAGCTCTGAGCTGATGTTGGTTTTGTTGTCTGGGTCTACAAGCAAAGCCCTCCCTCATGCACAGGAAACACAATACAACAGCTCCCACCATAAGACGGAAAGTTTAACTTTCTGTATTTGGACCATGCCTCTTAAATGTCCAGAAATAGGATGAATCTATGAGAATCATTGACAGCCGCAAAAAGTAAGTCTGAAAGCAGACGGAAGGCATATTGGAAAATCATCCCAAATTCTGTGATGGTGCTTGTGAGAGCAGCTCCTCAGTGTTGGTGTGCCTGTTTATACCAGCAGTATATTTCTCCTGCTCTGTGCACTGAATAGGACAACAGAGATTAGCATTTAGAATAGAGTGAAGACCTTTCCAAATCCTTCCGAATAACTGTGTTGATTTTGGAGCTCCTATAAAATCTACTGCTCTGTCATCTTACCAGATACTGTATTTTATTTACTGGTTGTCTATGTCAGCTCTATGTTGCAAAAACAAGTGAGATATTTTCTGACAGATTTTCAGGATACAGTCTCTGATTGATGTAAAGTACTAAACCACAAAGAGCATATCAAATGGTAAATGTGAAATGTTAATTCTCATTATTTCTTTATAAGGAATGGTTTTCTCGCCATAGAAACCTTGCCATGCAAAACAGTGAATAACAATCATGATTCCCCTTCCAGTGGGTGAAACAGTACACTGATCACCTGTGGCACTGGCAAGCTGTGTGACAGGATGATGCTTTCAGAGTTGTTGATGGAAAACAGGAGATAGTGATTATTTGTTTGTCATCAGTTTTTTCTGTTCTGGATGCTGGTCACTGATACAATATTTACTAGCTGGCTGTCATGAACCTACTTTGTGTTTCACCTAAAGCCTTTTCAGATACCATTAGAGTGCTAATATTCCTCTTGAGCAGAGTTTCTCTTATTTGTCCCACTGTTGAAATGAAATACTTGCTATGGCATTGCTCCTCAAAACCAACAGCATACTGGTTGTGAATACCCCAGCTCTGGGCGTTTTCATGGTCAGGTTGTATGGGGCTTAGAGTAAACTGATTTACTTAAAGATGTCCTTGCCAGTGGCAGGGGGAGCAGATGAGGTGATATTTAAAAGGTCCTTTAGAACCAAACCATTATATGATTCTATGATGCTTTGATATGTCTGCAAGAAAACAATAAGAGAGGACTCAAGAGTGTGCTGTCTCACGTGACTGGTCCATATTGATGCCTTTGCTGTCTGCAGAACTGGCTGTAGCTAGAGCTCAAATTATTAATATTGTATGGTGGAAGAATGGAGCTCAGTTTCCACTGGGAGGATGTCATCTTACCAGGGTGAACTTGTCTCACTCTTATTGCAAGTGAAGAACAAGTGCAGTTTTGGCCTGATCTGTGGAACCAGATTTGCTCCTGTGTTGCTGGATTGGAGAATACACCTCAGTTATGCCTCTCTCACATGGGGGATCTCCACAGTTCATGCTGCTAAATGTTTTTGTGAAATTTTTGGGTGCCTATGATGGGTGGGTTTGATCATGTCCTGAGCAGTACGTAGCTGAAAATGCAGATATAACAAAACACTGCTTTTGGGAAGTGGCAGCTGAACAAGGCTAAATATCCCTCCTGAAAATGCACCTCATTTGTAACAGTTTATCTCTAATGAATTTCAAGAATTACAGTGGAGTTGGAAAGTGATGGCTGTTATCAGTCCACAAACACATCTAAAACCTAGAAATATTGACAGTGGATACATTTCTTTCAGGCATTGCCTTTGGCAGCAGATCAGATTATTTGTGTGAGCCACACAAATCACACGCTTTCCCAGGTGGGCATTAGCAGAACCATCTGGTAATTAGAAGTCTCTGGGGCAGTCAATCCAACTTTGAGCTGGATTAACTTGGAAGTTTCAAACACTGTCATTGCATTTTGATAGTCAGAGAGGTTTTTTGGCCCTTGTGAATAAGACAACCATTTGATCAGGGACAGAAAGGATTATTCACTTATTTATCTTCAGCCCTGTTCAGCTCTCCATGAGGTCAGTCTAAATCATCTCTCTTAGAGCACATATATAGAGGAAATGTATACATATGGCTCAAATCCAGCCAATTTTGGAGATGAGTAGGTTGGCTGAGCACGCAGAGAAGATCTGTAGCTATCTTGGAGCTTTATGTGGTGTGGCAGACTGTGGGTAATTTTGGACAGAGAGTATCCGGTGCTGTTATTTTACAGAAACTGTTTAGCTTTTGCTGTATTGCAGCAATGACAAAAACTCCCACAGCCTCACCATAGGCCCTCTTGATAACAACTGAAAAAATCTGTATCTTCCAAATACGTTATATCATTAGATGAAGTGGACAAAAACAAAACAAGTATGTTTATGACTTAGCCTGAGGAGATAATTAACTTCTGAGTGCTGAGATCCTTGATTGCATTCCTAGCATGATCTTAATTGGAAGTCTGAACTTGTAAAATGTTGTAATGTTTGCAGGATATCTGAAATGGTTCACTGAGAAATTGTTTGTTCATAAATCTGGAAGGTAATCCAGACAATTACCTTTTACTTTGCCTTTGTTGTAATTGTTGTGGTTGATGATGATGATAAAAATAATCTACTACTGTGGCAGCAAAAGCACCAGACTATTCAAAGAGAACATGTATCAAATGTATTGAGCCACTTCAGGGAATTTCAAAGAAAGAAGTTTTACAAAAAGGCCTGAATACTTACCAAATGATAATACTTAGAAATCTGTATTACTGCTCTAGAGTGTGGTACAGTACTTTGCTGAAACTGTTGACCTCTTGTGTGTTCTCAGCTAGAATTGTCACAATCTAAGTTTTTTTGCATGAAGCTATGTAATGTTGCACATGCACTACAGTAGGTTGCCTGTATAGATGGAAACTAGAAACTCCGTTATGCTGTTAAAAGTCTCTGCCCTTTACCCATCTCAGTTACAGGAACATGGTTAATAGGAGTTCCAGTTCTCTGTAATCAGAGAGGGCCATAATTACATCCTTCTTTCTGAAAAAGGATGAATCCATACAGTGTCAGAGAACAACTCCATCTCACCTAAGCTTTGTTGTTCAGAAGTTGGGCATAGAAGAACAGTGTCCTTGGTGCTCCCTAAAGTCAGCATTGAAGAATGAACTGCAGGAGATTTAACATGTCTAATTTAAATTTGACAGGAGAGATCTTATTTTGGCCTTTGAATACATAAAGTGGGACTAAAAGTAACACAGAGACATATTTTAGTAGGGTGTGTAGCAATAGGACAAGGAGTAAAGGTTTTAAACTGAAAGAATGTAGATTCAGTGTACATGTAAGGAAGACATTTTTTACAATGAAGGTGGTGATATGCTGGCACAGGCTGCCAAGAGAGGTGATAAATGTCTCATCGCTGGATACACTCAAGGTAAGGTTGAATGGAGCTTTGAGCAACCTGTTCCAGTTGGAGATGTCCCTGAACATTGCATGGCAGTTGAATTTGATGATCTTTAAAGGTCCTTTGAACCCAAAGTATTCTATGTTTCTAAATATATGAGATGAAGAGTCCTCCCCCTTGACCAGGTTAGACTAAAATACTGACTTTGAGATGTTTGAAGGTTTCAGTGAAATTAGGATAACATAACATGAAAAAATTATTTGATAATTCCTTTAGATTTATGTGGAAGAATAGCAGCAGAAATATGGGCAAGTTTCACATTACCTGTGCCCAGGATCCTGGATCATCAAGCACACTTGGCACAGCAGTCTGCAGTAAGAGTGTCTGCTCCTGTGATCATGCAGAAATCACAGAATATTCTGAGTTGGAAGGGACCCACACGGATCATCCAGTCCAACATCTGGCCTTGCATATGACACCCAAGGATCACACCCTGTGCCTGAGAACTTTGTTCAAGCACCTTTTGAGCTTTGAGCTTGGTGCCGTGACCACTGCCCTGGGGAGCACCTTCCAGTGTCCAACCACCCTCTGGGGAGAAGAACCTTTTCCTAATATCCAACCTAAACCTCTCATGGCTCAGCTTCAGGACTTCTCTTGGGTCCTGTCACTGGTCACCACAGAGAAGAAATCCACGTCTGCTCCTTCAGCTGCCCCTCAGGAGGAAGTTGTGACTGCAATGAGGTCTCCTTTCATTCTCCTCTTCTCCAGGGTGAACAGACCAGAAAGAAAACACTGAGCTTTCAGATGAAACAAATTAGCACCAGTGATAGACAACTAACTGGAAGGATGGAAGCCATTGGAGCAGAAAATAAACTATGGAGCTCTCAAGGGAACAGAGATGCTGTGAAGGTTAGCTCAGCAATGTATTGTTTTATAGAAATCTTAAAACTGAAAAAATTGTGCATCTCTCTGAAGGGAGCAAGAACTGTCACAAGGGAACAAGTCAGGGCCCCCACACAGATAAATGAGATGGGACACATTAGTAGACCTGAGTTGGATTAACCCAAGAAAAGCTAAGTGTTGTATCAATAAACAGGAAAGATCATCTGTAGTTTTTGATGTGATTGGTTCAGAAAGTCGGAATGCTTGCTATCTAGAAAACAAGGAAATTCAAGAAACTGGGACATATGCAAAATAGAATAGTGGGATACAGCAACTAACTTTCAGACAAGAGCTGAAGGAATTATTTTATAGGCAAAAAATCCCCACACAAATAAAATGAAATGACAGATACAGAAAGGATCCTATGCCCTGCAAACGTGGGAGATGCAGAGAATATTAGATGTTTTAAAATGTTACAGAACTGTGCATTCAGGGGTTAGAAATATCCTTTGAGAAGAGTCTCTAATGAATATACAAGTTTAACCTTCACTTGCTGCTGCTGCTGCTGCTGCTGCTGCTGCTGCTGCCATCGAGGCTGATGGGGTGAGGGAAATGCTGTTGGCTGGAAAATACGTTAGGGAAAGCAAAGAGGTGGAAAGACATTGTTTTTATAACCATTTACCTTTCCTACCTATTTCTCAATATCACTTCTCTTGGTTAAATTCAAGGCCACAGCCTAGAATTTAAATTAAACAGCTTTATTTCCAGTGATGATATTGGGGTTTATTATATTCATGTTTTGCTGCAGTGGATAGTATTTATACAATTTTCCTCAAGGAAGTTAAAAATAGCTTTCTGCTCCTTAGGGTTGCAGGGCCTGCTTTTGCCTATGCTGTTAACTTGGCTTGTTGCATTTTTTAAACACAAGTAAGTAAAAAACAAGTAGAAACGGGAAAGTTTGGCCTCTCTCTCTTGTACTTTTTTTTTTATAATTGGACATGAAATAAAAGCAAGTCAAATTGGCAGATAGAATTGTGTTCTGGGTGGTGTGAAGTGCCAGAAACAGTGTTTTGCCTGCACACAACTTGTTTTTTAATAGCCCTTTTTATTTTTCACTCATAACAACAGAAGTGAACTATTAAAAATCAAATGTTGGGATGAATTGAACTAAACAAAAACATGCCAAAGGCGACAGGCAGGGTTTAATACTCTGTAACTTTTATCTCTCTAGTGTCTCTCTTTGATGGTTGACATGGCAAAAGAATTCTCGCAACACTTCTGAATCCCGATCACTTTGCTAATAACAACAAGACAGCCACTGCATCTTTTCTACTCTTGAATCCTCTAGATACAATTCCTTGCTTACCCACTTGATATTCAAATGGCACTTTCAGCAAAGACTTAATGAAGAGAATGAAGAAATTCTTAGGGAATAAGCAGATGAGGGTGTACTGTTGTTATTATTATTATTATTATTATTAATAATAATAATAATAATAATAATAATCATTTGATCATCAGTGGTGTCAAGGGAAACCAATCAGAGATCAGTGCTTTGCCCTAAGATGTGGCAGATAGATCCTCAGTGGGGTATAGTACAACGCAAATTAATGGAACTGGGATGGCTTAAACCAATTAAGATTCCATACTTCCAACAAGCCCCAAGCAGTGGTGTGAGGTGTGGACAAGTAAATGAGAAACTGAGCATGTTTCTATAACCATTAATATAGTCTTCGCTCCACAGACTCCCTAGACACTATCAGTCCAAAAGATTTCAGGGGCTTATAGAGGAGTAATGAAGTCAGGGCTAAAGAGATTTCAGATGTACTAGTAATATTCTTAAAGGTTTTGTCAGTTTTCTCTCTGCGGGGAAAAGGTCTTTTGTGCAGGCACTGAGCTGAGGCTCAAAAGATTTTCACTTCGTTCCTAGTTCATCATGGACTCTCTCTTTGATCTTGGAAAATAACCTGTTTTGCTCATGTGAAAATAAGAATGTGAATAATGTGCCTTTGCCTGTCCTGCAGGACTAGGTAATATGAACACTGTGGGCCATGACATCCTACATCTGTGTACAAACAGAAAAGGATAACACTTATCAGCAATCTTCATTGACTGCTGTAACACAAATTATCATCAGAAAATCAAAATCACAGAATAACAGAATATCATTACAAGGAGCTTTTATCTGCAACTTATATCTATTCAATCCAACAAAAGCAAATTTTTGCTCCTGTCTGATCTTCTTTCCTAAAAGTAGAAATGAAATCATGACCAAAGGTAAAAGGGCTTTATGACACAGGTGAGCCAATATTTTCAAGCTTTAAAAAAATCAGTTGCTCTCTGTTTTTTTAAGCACTGATGATTAAAAGGGCAATAATGTGCAGCTTTGAAAAGCTTTATTAGAACCTAACAAGTCTTTTACATAAAGAAAACCAGATTTTCCTGTTTCAGATTGTCACTGTAGCTGTTTATAGACACACAGGTATGCTCCACAGCCTTTGCACAAAATCTTTCCTGCCTTACTTGTGTTTGAGCCTTGTGTGACTATTTTCAATGGAATAAGGTGGCAAATTTTCATACTCCTATCTCTCTGCTGAAGCTCTGCTTCCATTTCTAGGCAGGAAAAGCAAATCAAGGGCTATCTCTTTACTGTCAAGTTAAACAGAACAAAGCACAAACCTGAGAGCTTGCATAGGATCACCCATCAACTAAACTGTGAACAAATTGAAAGCACTGATAGGGTTGTCAGGCGTTGGAACAGGCTGCCCAGGTGGAATCACCATCCCTGGAAGTATTCAAAAGTGTGGATATCTCACCGGGGGGGCGTCATTTAGTGGTGAACATGGCAGTGCTGGATTAAAATCTTTTCAGACCTTAGTGATTCTATGATTCAAAAATCCATGACATGGAATAAAGCACTGTCTGGTAGTATGCTAGCAAACATTGGCTAAGTACAGTGAGAGTTTAGCACAGGTCAAGAATCATTACTAGAATCTACTTTGAGGGTAATATCTTCCTTCTTGGTCAGGGTAAGGAGATTTTGATGTTTGAAGGGGAGCTGTGCCACACTTTATCTCAGTGTTAGAGCACTGTCCTTAGTCTGTTTTGTTTACTGATACAGAAACAGTAAGGTGCTCTTTAGTGTTTGGGAAGAGGAAATTCCTGAAAGAATTGAGAAAGGAAATTGTCATATGAGCATCTGTCAACTGGAAATGAAGTAAAATTAAATATTTGTGTAGTAGAGTCATAAAACATAACTGTGGGAGTGACATGGGTCTACTCCATCAAAATCAAGTACAGTAAGAATGTAGACAGATGTTTCCTTAGGTGCTTCCAGATGTTTTTAAATGTCTTCAATGATAAAGAAAGCACAAGCTGCCTAAGTAATTTATTGTAGAGCTGAATTAACCTTTGGGATGGACTTCTTTTTGTTTTGTTTTGTTTTGTTTTGTTTTGTTTTGTTTTGTTTTGTTTTTGTTTTTGGTTTTTTTTTGGGGTTTTTTTTGCTTTTTTGTAATTAGCAGTTAATAATCTTTTTCATTCTTCATCTGAAGAAGAAAGTTTTTGGAGTCACAAAGGTCTGCAGTCTACTGCCAGTCTGTGAGCATCCAGGATCCCTTCATTATTGTTCTTTTTTACTAGGGTAAGATTTCAGAAGAATAGGGATCTGGAAAGTGAAAAAGACTTACAATAAGGAATTGGAAGGATGACAGCTTGTAATTTGTAGTAGGACCCATGTATTATATAAGACAAAAATAAAACTTGGACAAGGCTATATTTTGGGGTCCTAGTGGCATCATAAAATACGCTTGTTTTTTGCTTTTATGGCTTATTTTGATGTCAGCAGAGTCCTGAGATATATATGTAGCCTTGAAATTCAAAACCTTCTCTTTGAAGCATTTGGTTTTAAAAGGGGCACATTTGTAAGTGGTAAAAAATAAAAATCAAAATCTCCCCATTGTGAAATATCAATCATTTGTAAGTGCTTGGATTAATTTATCGGATTTTATGGGTAAAAGAAATGGAAATTGTTTCTTACATTAAAAATTAATATTTTTACATCCAGCTGTGTCTGGCTGGGCAATAAATCAGCTCCTTACAATTACTTATTTGTCAGTCAGCATGTCAGTTCAAAAAGCAAGGAGCTTGCCTGTGGATCCTGCTCTACTTGAAAGCAGAGAGAGTTCAGGTCAAATCAATTTGAGCCACAGTAATTAAGAATAAGATTGAAGATCCTTCCCCACCTCTGTAGTAAGCATCTGGAGTTACTTTTTAGAATGGATCCGTGTCTTGGCAGCAGAGGAGAATATTGAAGGCAGACAACACTACTTGGGAAGAGCTTTTTTTAAATGCTTAAGAGAGTTATATATGAACCAAATACTCAGACTTTCCTCTGAATAAATCTGAGTACTTCATATTTTATAAGAAGGGAAACATTTGTCTTTTCAGCTTGTCTATTTACAGCTGAATACCACATAACCTTCAGAGGATGAATTTATAATGTCTCTACATAGGAACAAATTAAACAAGGTAAAGGAGTACCCCATCATCAAGATCATGTCTGTTGCTGGTGGTATTTGTTCATTTTTTGGTCACTTCTCTCCCTGACAACATCTGATCATGTTTCAGGAGTTACACCAGGGACCATCTTCAATCCAGACTTTGTGGACCCTTATTTTGGCAGGTAAAAAAGTTAATCTATGTTAAAGGAACATTCTGCACCCTTTAAACCCAGGGTCAGAAAATGGACATGAACTCTTTTCACTGGTGTAGATACAGCGAGAACATTTGAGTTGATGCAAGAATGAAAACCTAATAGAAAACTAGTATCTTTATCAACAGTGATGAATGAGGCACAAATTATATTAAATTTAAAAAGTCTCATATCTACTGATATAAATAAAAAGCTTCCCTGAAATATTTCTTTAGGGTCTTTTGATTTGGCAAGGCAACAGAAAATCTTGTTTAATTTTGATAGAATGTAAGTTTTATAAGTTTTCCTTGGCCATCAAGGTGAAAAATTAACTGTAACCAGAGGTCTAGTTGTACAGTGTTCCTAGTGAAGAATTCTGTTATGACAGGAAAACTAAGTCAATCATATCCAAGAAAGATAATTAGTTGCACACTTCTTGCACATGCAATATCGCATTCAATTAGAAGTAAATTAAATAACTGTGGAAATAAGGTCACATGAACTCCTACTATACAAAAGACTCTCAGACCTTTGGAAGTTGTAGAAGGTGAAGAGAAAGATCAGACCTCTGCCTTCCCAGGCAACCTCTTGTATTAGCATTGGTCCCTTTCTCCTGGACTGGGATTGTGCTGTAGAAGAGCATGGAGTGCGTGGGGCTGGGAGTGAGGGACACACAAAGGCCTGGTGCTGAAACCTGGGGCTGCACTAGAAAGCATGTTTTTCACCAGCAGCACTACAGAAACTCCCATATCAACTCACCCTGTGTCCTGTGCCTGAGCAACTTATCTATTACAAGGAAGCTATTGTGTTTCTCTACACCCAACCCTCTCATGCAGCCATTTGTCTCACAAGTAGCATTTCTCTAACTAAAACTAGGAGTGCTATTTGGCACATAATGAAGTTTTACTGCTTCTATAAAACCTATGTATTTCTGAGTGTCAGTTACTGGCATCATTTGATCTCATATTTATGTGTACACAGACAGACATTTACTGAGCCTGGTGTAATGAGAAAAAAGCTGGCTGGTGAAACCACATCATCCCATCACCCACCTGTAAAATATATCTAACTTGAATGCATTTGAATGATTATATGTGAACTAATTAAGGACTGACTGAATGATTTGTGAAGCTGTGAATAAATAGTCCAAAACAAGGTGATTACAATAAATTGGCAGTGGTTATCTCAAGGTCATGTTAAAGCTGTATTGTTCAGATGATAGCATTAGCTAGCAATGATCTAATTAAAACTGTGCACCGAGTTATAAAGAAAGAATACAAGAGTAAACAAGTGGCAGAGTCTAGTTTTTTTTTGCCATGCAATGGAAGCAATCACAGCATGATGTTGAGGTGTCCCGCACAAGGAATTAGGATTCATAAATAAAAAGCAACCTCTGCAAGCCTTTGTATTTCAGTATAAACAACAAAGTAATTCCAAGCATGTCTCAGAACATGCAGCCACAGGCCTAAATGCATGATGATGAAGATGATTAAGACTCATAGCTCTTTGAGAGTTCTTTATCAATTTACAGAGTAATGTTCTGCAATGGATGGGTTTGTGAGGCCAAAGATAAATGACTGAATCAAAGTGAATTTCATCAGGGCAAAAAGCATGTGCAGCAAGTGTAAGCAGCAGGAACAAGGCAGCAAAAAAAACACAGTGTCAACCATGCTGGGAGCAGGAAAGAGCCTCCCTCGGCCCTGTCTCAGAAGATTGTGGCACATGTAGGCAACCACAGTACAGAGAGAAGGAAAGGGAGCTCTGCAGTGGAAGTGGTAAAGGACATCATCCCATTGACTTCAGCAGAGTTCAGATAATTTTCAACAATCTAGCTAAAGAATCTCTTGTTTGTTGCCAATGAATAGTCAATTAAATGGAATTAAGAAGATATTAAATTACAAGGGCTTTTTGTTTCTTTGGTTTTTTAATAGTATCTGATTGGAAACCATGTTATTTAAGCCCGAGAAGCTAATTCCTATTTTTGAATCTGTCAGAGAATAAAACCACAGAGACAGAAAAGAAAAAAAGGACTATTTTCTTTCTGTTATAAATGTACAACTTTCATCGGCATTTTAATGCTGTATTCTGTCCTGCATATGATCATGCATAATATGACCTTCTATAAGATGCCAGTCTTTAAAGTTTTCCAATTTACCATGTTACCTCAAACTATGGTATTATTATTTTCCTCTTCCATGGGCACTGAATACAGATCTGGACCAGCACCAACTTAATCAGCACTTTTATTTTTATTCTGGATTCTTTTTTGTAATAAAACCAAATATTACATCTTACTTTTTTTCCTTTGGCTGTGGTTTTTTTTTTTTTTTTGGTTGTGATTTTGAAGGTTTCCATTTCTCCATTAGCCCTAAATAACATTTTGTCATTGCACTGAACAATTGAGCTATTTCTCTCAAATATCGTATTTGTCATTGAATTGTACAATTGAGCCATTTCTTCCAATATCCTACAGACTTTTCTGTTGGCTCAAGAATAATTATTTCACAAAGTACCTGTGGGGTACTTTTGTTCCCCATGGGTCTAATCATCCAAACCGTCTGAATCTAGCTGAATCTGAACACTTTTTCTTCATTACTTCTCTATACCTCCAAGGAAGTAAGTGTGACTCTAAGGCCTGGTATTTTTGTACACTTTTTGCTGTATCACACATCATTGTTTGTTGGGTTTTTTTTAAGAGGTCCTTAGTAACCTTTTATTTGCTGATGACTTTTCTGTTTTTTAATGACTTTTTCTGAAATAATCTATTTTTTATATCAGATTTTCTTCTTCAAATCAGAATGAAAATAAAGCAGCCAATTTGGAGAAATTAGTTCATATATACTTTATTAAGATTTTAAAATTTGTCTTTTTTGTGTTCAAGAAGGTATTTCCATGTAAACATGGGCTAAACTGTGAGAAGCTAGAGGTCCAATAGGATTTTTTCATATATCTTTGGATTTGATTGCCTTGAAAAATTATGGGAATATCAACACTGGAAAATAACATTTTTATAAAAGTTTCCTCACATTTTGAATATTCTCTGGGACTGAACACGTTTTCAGACTGCACAGCCAATCTGAACAAGAGAGATGCAAGACAAAACAGGTTAGTGCCTTCTGTGCACTCTTTAAATCTCCTTTTGCCTAAGGCTGTGAGACAGGAAAAGTTTGAGCTTATTTGACATGTATTAAGAGCCTGGCTTCCAGTTCTACTAATTCTTCCCTCAATCCTCTCTCACAAGTGAGTGATAACATGGTCTAGTACTTAAGCTTTTCTTAGTAAGGTGAGTGGGTTTAAAAGAAAGCTTAAAAATATGATAAATTGAAATTCATAATTTTTGGAACCAATGAAATTCCCCAAGAAGATACAAAAGTGTAAAGGAAAATAAAGTTGGAATCTTGAGGCAAGAACAGTAGTTTTTGAGCATTTAGAGCATGAAAAAAGTCAGTTATATTTAAAGCCAGCTAGAGAAAACAGTTTCTAAAGGAAAGCTAGCAGTGGGAACTAAAGGAGATAGTGGTGGTAGCCAGGAAAGATGCCTGAAGGCCATAGCAGGATGGGGGCTGCTGTCTAGGCAATTATAGCTCATCTCAATGGAAGTCCTGCATTAAGAAGTAAAGGAAGAAAAGGCACTGACAGTGGCAAGGGTACAGCAGGACGTGAAGGATGAAAGGGTCCTGTAGTTCACTGACAAATGCAACATTCTTTACTTCAATATTCCTCTCTTAGTGCAGGCAGGCTCAAAATCTTGTGTTAAGGTGGCAGAGGTGGCCTGAGCAAACTGAGCAGGCTGAGGTGCTCCCCAGCTGTGAGGCAAATTGTACCAAGTGTGCATTTTCCTCATCTCTGTGTCCTCCCTCAAATGCTGCTGATATTAAAGGGCTGATGCTACCTGCATGATTAGAGATATCTTTGACTCTGGATACTACATAGGTATTTGAAAGTATTTTAAAGCAGTATATTTAATGTTGGATGATACCACTAGGGAGCCTAAGTGAGACTTCAAACTGCCTGAGCTGATTGGATTTCTATTATTTGAGATAATCTTATTGGGATGCTTGGAAATGAGTTTTATTCTTCATTAAAAGGACAAAGGGCTGCGTCTTCAAAGGGCAACACTTATGTATGCACAGAGGGCAAAAAATAATGTTCTCTAAAGCTTTCTCTGGCTCCTGCCATTTGTGGCTAATGTTGGTAGAGGTATTAGGAAAACACAGGCTAATGTGATGATGAAGAGAAAAGACTGGAGATTAAAAGAAAAGTGGTTTGAAAGCTCTACTCGTACTACTGTATGAAGAATAATACACAATGTGGGTGTAATAAAAATGGTAATGCGTTCTGTCATTTCAGATAATTAGACTGTGATCATATAAGATGTTTCTTGTGGCTGACGCACTGTATCTGGTTCTGCTGCTTTTATATTTTATGTTTAGATTGGATGTTACAAAAAATTTATTCACTGCAGATGTTGTCAAGTATTGCAACAGGCTGCCCAGGGCAGTGGTAGAGTCACCATCCTTGGGAGAGCTTAAACAGTGGTGTTTAGGCTATGGCTTCAAACAGAAAGAGGGTAGGTTTACAACAGTTATTAGGAAGAAATTCTGTACTGTGAGGATGGTGAGGAAATGGAAAAGTTTGCCCAGAGAAGCTGTGGATGCCATGCCCCAGGCCTGAATAGGGCTTTTAGCAACGTTGTCCATGGCAGTGGGATTGTCCCTTCCCACCCAAGTTTTTCTATGATTCTATGTTTTAATAATGGCCCTAGCAGTGCTGGGTTAATGGTTGGACTCAACGCTCTTAAAGGTCCTTTCCAACCTAAGTGATTCTATGATTTTCTGTTTTCCTGTGTCTTCAGAACAGAATCCTTTCCCACTGCCTAGTTAGAGATGCAAGGGGTCCAGGCCTGAGGAAACACTGATGTTGTGATCTGGAGGGAGCCAACTGGCTTACCATGCAGGAATACTCCAGTACAGAGGAAGGGGGAAATGGGGCTGGGTCCATTTAGAAACCATCTCTAATGCCCAACACAAAATGGCTGCTGGGAATCATGGCAGGCCCTGGTAGAAAATTTTAATACTGTTCTGCTGTCTTCCTTTTGCAAAGTTTTTGACTCAAAAAGATCAATTTTGAATGGCTGTCTGCAGAAAACAAAGTGAAGTAGATGAAGGAACCTACAGGAGGTCTAACTTCTGTGCAAATGTTTGTCAAAATAATTCTCTATAAGCAAAGAATAATTTCAATGACTTTTCGGTGGCTATTTTTCCCAAATCTGTCAGTTTGCTCATCTGTATTTTAAATGCTTTTCAAGTATCTCCAGCAGAAGGAAACAGAATACCATGACCCTGTGTATCAGAAGATCAGTAACTTAATTCTCATCAAAGAAAACAAAATTAGGGAGCATGTGATCTGCCCTCACCATCTGAACAAAACACTCAGCTCACAAATAACCCAGTAGTTGCAGAGAGAGAACTGTGAATAGCAAACACAGGAGATTTTGAGTCAGCCTGTGGGAAAAGCCTGAAAAGAAGAAGTGGGTACCTTTAATAGCCAACGTATTTGCTAACATTCCTTCTTTGTTTTTCTTTCTGTCAGATGCCACATTCAGCTGTGTCTGAACTGCTGACACCAGCGAGAGCTTGGCTCTCTGTCCCTCTACTGAGATCCGTGGGGTATAATTTGTCTATTTGGCTTGATATAGTGGTGTCTTAGACAATATATAGACAACTGGCATGGTAGGTGATGAATACAGGTGAGTAGAATTTCGGGCTGGACGTTCAATATAATTAATGAAGTGTTACTAAAGTGTTTTAAGAGAAACTTGTTCCTGCATTTACAATGTGCTGTAATGATTTACTTAGAAGTTTCCCTTTAGACTCAGTATACAAGTTACAAATGATGCAAAATGTTGCTGATCAGAGATATTGACAATCGCTCATTGGTATTGACATATGCAAGATTCTCCACCGGGTGCCAGTGCAATTATGAACTGACTTTAAAGACTTGCTTTTGGTCAAAGGTTAAAAGAAGACCTTCTTTCACATCTCATTTCAAAATTTCTCCTATCTAACTCAGTTTTTTCCTCCAACAGATCAAAGTAATAACAACAACAACAATAATAATAATAATAATAATAATAATAATAATAATAATAATAATAA
>JAHLSL010000038.1:10546117-10658913 GCA_025920805.1 Petroica traversi | reverse complement strand
TCCTTTCCTTTCCTTTCCTTTCCTTTCCTTTCCTTTCCTTTCCTTTCCTTTCCTTTCCTTTCCTTTCCTTTCCTTTCCTTTCCTTTCCTTTCCTTTCCTTTCCTTTCCTTTCCTTTCCTTTCCTTCCCTTCCCTTCCCTTCCCTTTCCCTTTCCCTTTCCCTTTCCCTTTCCCTTTCCCTTTCCTTAGAGGCACAAACATCTGTCAGCATTGGAGAGGAAAAGCTACCTCTTTCTCTGAGCCTGGTGTGTTGGTACAGACTTATTTTACTTTATTTCTTTAAATGACTTTTTTCTCTCCAAGTGAATTGCCTGAACTCCCTCAGCTGAGAATGTGATAACTGTTGAGGCTGAATACAGGAATACAGTAGGCTCATACATTTTCTGAAGAATTTCTTATGAGAATCACTTTTTACAAAATTTCCCAATTGATTTCCTGTGTTATTACTCCTCTGGCTCCCAATAATGTTATTTAGACAGAGAAATATTCTGACAGCATAACTTCCCATTTATACTTAGCTTACAGCAGTGGACTATAAATAGGACATTATAGTCTGGAAAAAAAATTACAAAGAGTAAAACTTTTCCTTCATGTTTTTTAAAAAATGCACTCTAGCTAATAGTTGTCCAACATGCATCTGTGATTATAATTTAAAGCTTTTCTACCATGCTAAACATGCAGAGGTGGACTAATTTGTTTCATAAATAGGTAAGAATCATAAGAGGTAATTTTATATCTGCAGTGCAGTCCCGATTACTAGGGAATATCTGTGATTTCAAGGGAAGAGCTTTGTGAAACAGCAGTAGGAGCAAGCCTAGTGGACCCATTACCATGGCATGAATGAGTTTTAGGTCAATGAGGTTAAGAAAATCTTGCTTCAGACCAACCCAAATCGAGCTAATTGGTTTAGACAAGGTAGCCAGTTGGTACTAATATGACCCCCAATAGACCTAATGTGGTAGTTCTGGGCCGAGTTCTGCCTGTCACGTCTGTGGAAGTAGTCCCATTAGCTTCAGACATAAAGCATGTGCAGGAGGCAAATGCATTAGTAGATTAATCAGAAGAGCTCCTTGGAGGAGGCAGCAGGTGGCAGATGCCTTGAGGGGCTGCTCTGGTTAGCAGCTTGCCCCACTTCTTCTATTCAGAGCATTAGTATCCTAATGCACCAGAAAATATTGGAGCCAAGGACACCTGCTGGTGTGAAAAAAGACAAGGTTTAGATAATTGCAAGTATTCCATCAATGAAAAGGTCCCGTTCTTCTATTTGTGCGTGTGGGGGAGTCCTGGTTCTGCCATATTCTGGTTCTGAACCCGTTGTGCCTCAATGTGAAGTCTTGGGGCACAGCAAATTTTAGTTCCAGGTTTATCATCAGTTTAGGGGAAAGCTTATCTAGAATGTTACATTTATTTTTGTCTTGAGTTGAGGAAAATTGTAACAGAAATCCTTAATCTGCTCTAACATTCAAAGATTGTTTTAGCAATAGCATTTTTCAGCAATAGCAAGGAAATTAGATAGGCCTGCTGGTTTTTGGGAAATTGGCAGATTTACTTCAGTGTCAGAAAGTCTCAGTATATTCTATGATGATTGCCTAAGAGACTTTTAATGGAACTCTGGATACTGGTATTCAACGTATTGCATTCACTGAATGAGTGGTAAAACTTCACTAAGATATCACTCCCTACAGAATTATGTGATAGACTGCCAAAAGGATGTGTCTTCTGTGGGGTCCTGTTAAAAAAAAACCAGTAAGGGCCTGCTCACTTAAAATTATACTGTTCCTGAACTTATGCCCTTTAGTATGACTTGGAGGAGAACAGCAAGGCAGTCTAAAGAAGGCAGTGACTCCTCTTTTGAGAGATGCAGGTACTGGATGAAAAAAGTACACTGAGAAGGTTGAGAAGGGCTGTGCCAATGAGACAAAAAAAAATGTTTCAAGGGTTTAGGTACAAGGAAACTAGAAAGGAGAGGAAACATTACTGAGTGATGACTGAGCAACAGCAGTGAACTCCATTCACTCCCAAGCTGTAAGAGACTCAGAAGGAAGGCATGTGTTCAGATGGAAAACAAAGATCAAGGCATTGATTGTTAAACACAGGGTTATGGTAGACATTAAGAGGTGAAATGTCTGTATAAACAGATATTGTCACAACAAAAACATTGTATAAACTTGCCATGAGCAAATTAAGTTGCATATTAAAGTGTTTCCAGCTACCAATGGGATGCCTGAGCAGCCATCTCATAAAAGTAGTTGAAGCGAGAAACCATTTTCCGAGGGAACTTGATAACCGGATTATGTGATGAGGTTACAAGATAAGACTGGCAAGATGCAATTATCTAGATCCCTTCCAGACCTATTCCCCTGGGAAAAAAAGAGGAAATCAAAAGCAGTGGCTTACACTGCACTGCAGATGTACCTGTGGTCCAGTTTATAACCTCAGTTTGCCAAGGCTGGATACCAATCCAAATAGTCTGGAAGTTTTATAGTGTTCTATGTTCCCCGATAACGCCTGCATAAGCACATAGATGTTCAACAGACTGTCATTAGATATGTATTAATATGCAGCTGATGCAACTACTTGTCCCTCACTGTAGCAATGTTCCTACCTCCAAAACAGTCTTATGCACAAAAGACATTGGCAATTCATAAATATTAAAAACTTAAGTAAGATGGCACTGTTGCTGCTAGAGAGAAGACAGCATTCATGAAATTTTTCAACTCCTTGGCCTCTTCCAGATTTTTGTTTGCTGATACTTATCAGCAATTCATCAACTTGTCAATTTGCCCCATAATCTCTGAGTGCTCTGGCGAAGCTCTAGCCCAGCACAAGCAAAACCTTCTCTCCAGTTGCTAGGAAACTCCTGTGTCTGTTCATCTGTGGTACCTGTTATCGGCTGTTCACATCTCTATTTATTTTTCATCTTGACCATAATGATGTGATATAACTGGACAAAGAGCCTCTAACAGTTAAAAGACTTCACACAGTTACCAGTGCTGCATCTTTGGCTGCCTTCCTCACAAATGTCTGTGCAGCTTTGCTCAAGGTAAAGAGGGCTTAAGTTCTCAGTTTTGGTTGGTTCTGTGTATTTTAAGACTGCTTTGAAGTTGGGAATGAAAACCATCCTATAAGACATCTGATGCTCTAGTGCAATGGATCACCTTGTAAACTGTATATTCAGACATTTAATTCCAGGGAGGGAAATAAATAAGAAACACACAAATGCCTTAGAAACTAGGAGCCACAAATTCATAATTTCCCGCTAAAAGAAACAGCAAGGCACCATCTGTATTTTCAGGACTTTTAGACAACCCTTAGCAAATCCAACTACTTTGCACACCTTCTTTGAGAGATAATAAAAAGACAGAAAAGAATATACATAGTCATGTTGTTTACTGCATTAAGAACACCAGTGAGAAAGGGGACATGAAGTTATATGCAAACCAAAGAAATAGAAGAATGACTGACTTAATTTTTCAGTAGATTCTAACAGTCTTATTCTGTTCTTCCTGCAGAAGAAAACACCTACCACACACAACAGTGAAACATCTTAGTCTTGAAATAATTGCTCTGGCTACAAATCTAAGTATAATGTGAGGGTGCAACAAACAGGTGGAGTAGAAGGTCAAGGCAAATTGTAGAAAACTGTAGGAGATAGACTAGGAAATGACAAGTGTATCAGCTCCCTATCAAGACCCCAGGGTTTGGGGGAAAAGTTTTGATACATCTTTGTTTACATTACTGTCTGCCAGAGGAAAGCTCACTGGGTAGTGTCTTTTACATAGAGAGATCTATATATGTCCAGCTGTCTATATTTCTGCCTCTCTGTAGACAGACATTTATCATCTAAATACATACAGGATTTATTAAATTATTTATTAAGGAAGGAATGAGGGAGGAATCTTAGAATGCCTCTGGCTGGAAAGAAAAACAATCCTGCATCTCCCCAGACACTAACAGATGACCCTTCTTTGCCTTACTTAGAGAGTGAATGTACAGTATTTAGCATATTTCCTTCATAGAATTTCTTGGCAAGCATGAAAACATAATAACATAACATAACATACTTCAGAAGGAGTCATCAAAATACTTTTAAAATCAATGAATCCACTGATCTAAATACACAAATAATAGAGAAAAAATTTCAAGTGGTTTCTTACAATGTACTCTGAGTGATAAAAAGATACCACTCTACAAGTGCTTCATCAATTACTTACTATAGGAAACTAGCTGAATTTCCATCATAAACAGACAGCCTTCTCGATGGAAAATGCACAAGAAAAAGCTCTAGAAAGATAACACTTGAGTATGATCTATATAGTCAAACCCTGTTGGCTGGTGCTAGAAATTCCCTATATGTTTTATATTTAAATCTTCTCAACTTGCACTTTTCACACTACTTTGCCTGGAAAGCTAGAGTGTTCATAATTTTCTCATTTTAGATGTTACACTTCAGAATACCTGGAACTTTTATTTATGCCAAGGTCTCAAAGCTGTGTTCAGAACTCACAGCACATTTGAAAATTATTTTCACACAATTTTGTTTCCTTTATTTTGAGAATAAACAATGTCTTGAAGAAAATCTGTATTTTGCCTCTAGACTGTCCATCCACAAAAGTCAAGTTTTCCCTCTGACCAGACGATATATGCATATGACATGCCAGATATAGATGTGTAATAGAACTCAAGGTATTTTATAGTCTAGAGCCATGATTTTATTAGATAAGTGAGGCTTCCCTGGCTGCATCTACTCGGTCTACTGGAGTTGTTCTTCAACCAGCAGTTTCTTTCACAGTCCATTCTTTCATCCATTTCCATCTATCTTATACACTGAATAAAACTGAAAGCAAGTCTATGACAAATCAACAGCACAGACAAGAAAATAAGAATTGAGTTGTACAAGCAACTTTAAAAATACAGTTTCACATTGTTGGGGTATTTGGTTTTGTATCCTTAGCATACTATTAGTGCAGTGTTCTTTTACCCATGCACATGTACCCACATGTACAGTGTTTCAGAGGGCAAATAAGGCACATCTTTGAAAGTGAGACAGTTTAGGAGGTTCTGGAGAAATATTTAGTTTCTCTGTACTTTGATTGAATAGCATATAACCTTTAAGTAGACAATGGGATTGAAAAATTATATTCAAACTGTCTTCTGTAGCTGCCAAATTTAAATTTTGTACCAGAAATGATGTTTCATCTAAGCCCCTGTGCACTGCCTTGTAGAATCATAATTCCCATTGCTACTCTTCTTTCTTACATTCATTTATTCCACATGACCTATTTTCAGCAAGAGGGCAAACCTGTGTTTGAGATTAAGATATTCTTTTGAGAGATAGAACCCCCAGAGGACGAGAAAGGACAAGAGTTTAGTTCTTGTATATTGTTGAATGCTTTAATCACCAGAAAATTACATGGAAGTGTCTTTGCTTGGCTGATTTTGAGTTGAACTCAGTGTTCTGTATGAGTAATAAGGATAATTTGTTCAGGATTGGTACTTTTGAGTTGCATAACTATACAGGCATCATTACAGCTCAAACTGGGGAAGAGGGTTGAAGATTAGATGTCTTGTGGAACATACAGTCTAATATAGATGAGCCAGGTTGTCTCTGACAGCAAGTGAGCAGAACTGTTCTCTATAACTAATGTACTTAAATTCCGTTAAAGATTAGTTTGATTGTGGAAGCTATGAAGAGACGCACAGATTATTTGTAGGGAAAAAAGTCAATGAACCAAGAGAAAGGTAAGCTGCTCATTCAGAGGTTGAGGCATCCAGTTCAGGAGCATGAGAAAGAGTATTCTAAGTGAGAAAAATGAGATGGAGTGCAGCTTAGTCTTACCAGAAAAAAAAAAAAAAAGTAAGAATAAATTGCTTACACCTGTACTTTTATATGACTGAATGACATACCTTTAGATCTGTGAAAAGGAGTGGATGCAGTCAGGCTAAACACAGGCTTCTAAGTATTTAGCATCACAGGAAGAAAAGAGTAAACAAGACAAATTTGGAGTAAGTGGTGCTTTCCTTTGCATGAACCCACAGCAATGTTTGTCATACCCAGCTTCATGGAAAAGGAATACATTGTGAGAAATTAAATACAAAAACAATCTCTGTCTCATGAATTACCTGAGTACAAATTACTGGAGGCTAGGAGAATTTTGGGTAGGTGTTATTGCATGTCTTTTGTGGCTGCTCTGCCATCTGCTTGTATTCTCAAGATAATATGAAATGGTGATGTCTAAGCTGCTTTCCTGGACTGTTTGCTTTAAAAGGTGAAGATGTTCTCCAGAAGGAGATTTATCCTAACGTAGCATTTTTTTCAAGGATAAAAGAGTAACTGGTACTGCCTTTCCTGCACTACGGTCCTGGAAAGGAAGTAAATGGCCACTTTAGGTTGGTAATTCAACTTCCAGGTAGATAAATTCAGGTAAAGTGACTCCTGCCTTAAGTAGCTGGTGAGTTTCGTTTACTCATCTAGTTTTTATCTTGCCAGAAACAAGAGAAAAAGCCTAAGTAAGACTGTTTCTTCTCCCTTTGGCTTACAACGATCAAATTCTCATGATGATGCCCTGCTACAAATCACTTTGCTTTTCTCACCCATTGTTCATAGAGACTTATCTTCACTTATCTTCATCCAATACACATTAGCTGCTTCTGTGAGTTTATCTGCTCAGCCTCCTGAGGATCACCATTGTACCTGCTTTTTTTTTTTTTTTTTCTTTTTTCCCTCAACTGCTTTGTCTTTAAGAGCCTTGATGGATATTTTATTAAAGATCACTCTCCTTTGCTCTGGGGAGTGGGATTTTTTTATTTTTTTTTTTCTTTTTGCAATGGCTGAACAAAATCTAATAAAAAGCTTAGTACTCTTTGGGTAGAGGAATCTTGGCAAGCAAGTATTCCTTGCTATTATTCACTGTGGAACTTTTCAAATTTGGATGGCAAGATTTTTACTGCTATTAGGAGAAAGATGATTTTTTTCCTTTTCATTGCAAGAAAATATTTTGGAGTTTGAAAGGAAGTATAGTAATTTTGCAAGTCATATCTTTGAAAGAATTTTTGTATTTTTAACTGGAAATAAACAAGTGAGAGAGTAATGGCATTGATTCACTTTATTAATTCAGTTAGTTCATAATGTACCTAAACAGAAGACTGATAATCGAAATGAAGCTTTGACTTTTGTTCACCACAATAAAAGATGTCATCTTATGTATATTCTCTAAATGATTAATTGACCTTACATCAAATTTCTTCTTTTCTCACCAGCCACGTTTCTTCAAATGTGTATTAAAATTTAATGAAGATCAGTCAACTGTCATGCTTGAGTCTTAAACTTGTTGAAGAAAAATAAGGGCACAATTTTGTGTTTGTCTTACAGATGATATCTATAGTTTGTCACTGCTGTTAACAGGCAACATCTCCAAATTTTGAGTGTCAATCTCAAATATTGACTCTTCATTGTGTAATAAAATGTAATACTGGGAATGCTGTCATTTGCTAGGTTGCTGAAGATAGTTGAATCAACATAATGCTTGAGTAGGTCTGCTCTGTGCTTATCACACTGCCTTTCCTGTGATAAACACCAAAATGCTCTAACACAAAATAGTGATTTTTTTTTAGTTTGTAGCTAGCAAATAGATAATTTGCTAGGAGAATGAGAGGCAGAATACAAATATGCTTGTAGAAGGTACTTAATTTGGAGAGTTGCCCCCTCCTAGCTATTTTAGTGAATTTTCTAGGAAGTTTATATAATGTCTTTCTCAAAGCTCAAATTACATAGATCCATAGGGTCCTGGTGATCAGAAGGAAGCAGAGTCCATCAGCACAGGAACATGAAGAAAAATGGCACCCAAAAAAGGCCACATTTTTCTGTCTAAAAATATGACTTTTGGTAATACTTCTTAAAAATATTGATTTGAAAATTTTGATCAAAACTTGGCTTAGGCCAGTTACCCTGGGCAGGCTGTGAGACCAGGGTAATAGCTGGTTAATGTTCCATGAGTGTTCCTTTCTTCTCCAACTTACTTGAAATCTTGGTCAGGAGTCAGAAATGGATTCAGAGGGCAAGAAAATTCCAGGCCTTGCCCTCCTCCTCACAAGTCTTAACAAGTCAATCCCACCAACTTCTTGTAGATGACACAAGGTCCTAACTACTTGTCAGCCCTGCTCAGACTCTTTCCAGTTTCTTATGATCTTATACTGAGAGTGCCCAAGCCAAGGACTAACACTGCTGTCTACCTTCCAGCCTTCCTCTTGATCCAGAACTCAGGCTTCCAAAACTTCCCTTCACAATCCTGGGCAGCACAAGTTGAGAATTATTGGTAGTCGTAACTCCACTGCTGCTCCCCTTCTTCTTCCCTAGATGTGAATTTCAGGTGTTTGGCAGAGATACACTGCAGTCTTTCTGAGGAACTCACTGCCATAGTCTTGACTGTTTTGAATTCATTATGTCAGATTTCTGGAAGTCCTCCACTGGAGCTACACTGCTGAGCAAGGCTGAGATTCTGCTTTGGCACAAAAACTTTTTAGTGGTGTACAAAATTTGTGTTAAAGAAAACTTTCGTGAAGTACAAAAATTCTGAGTCTCATTGCATTTCATTAACTTATCTTTGCTACTATGGGATTTGAATCAGTGTAGGAATAAGCAATAATAGTACATATTCTGATTTTCTCTCTGTAAAAGTGTGCTAACAAAGAACCTAAACTTTTGCAATTACTCTATTTCCTCAAGTAAAGCACAAATTGCATCATAATTACCACCAAAACAACCTTGGTAACTATACTTATATAGGGTTAGAGCATGAAAATACTGTATATCACATAATATTTTCCAGGAAATTCATTAGAACAATTAAGTTAATTTTATAGTAACTGTGTGAAATGGGTGGAGTGAGAATGCGTTAAAAAAGTCATGGATACAACCTGAATGACTTTACATGGCTTTATAGTGAATTAAGACTCTCTGTACCTGACAGTGAAGAAACCTGAGATATTTGTTAAGCACAGGTGTTTTTGCAGATTAATACCCTGAAATCTCTACCTTTCTGACATATTTTGATCCTGACTTAAAAGTGGTAGCAGTGCTGGGACACCAAGGCCACCACCTCTTCAGGTTCAGTCTGAAATGTACTTGGATTGTCCTCATATCTAAAATGATCCTTCAGATCATTTTAGTGGTCTATATGTCAAAACTGCACATACAAATATGCTGAAAATTTCCAAAAAATATTTTTTCCTGGGATTAAAAATATGCAGCATCGTAAAAGGATAAAATGCAAAAGGATTTTGGCAAGAATATTTGTTAACAATCAACTAAAAGGGAGGATTGCAGTGCTTTTGGAAATACACTTGCTAATAGAGAGGCTCTACATAAATATGACAGTCATTTTCATCTTTATTTTTATTCCAGAAGCATATTTCTGAAATACATAAATAGAAATTTATATTCATGTTCATTTATAAGTAGTCCATGTTTGCTCAGTTTCCATGAAGTTAAAGGCGTATTAATCTGTCAATGTATTGGTTTTGTCTGGCAAAATTTTGATAGCTTAGGAATACAGGGATGCCTGGTGGAAGCTTCCCCATGTCCAACAGAGCCAGTCCCACATAGCTTCAAGAGGGACCTGCCACTGGAAACGGCTGAGCCCTTCAGCAAGGGTGGTGGTGCTTCTGAAGTGACAGATTTCAGAAGAGAAAACAGGTATTGCACAGGAGCAATTGCAGCCAGAAGAGAGAGAAGTAAGAACGTGTGGGTGAAACAGCCCTGCAGACCCCCAGGTCTGTGAAGCTGAGGGGAGGGAGCTGCTCCAGTCCCAGGAGCTGAGATTCCCCTGCAGTCCCTGGTGGAGCAGCTGTGCCCCTGCAGCACATGGAGGGCCATAAGGGAGCAGAGATTAATCTGGAACAGAGATCTATGGAGGACTCCACAGAGCAGGTGGATGCCTAAAGGAGGATGTGACACCAAGGGAAGACTGTGCTGGAATGGGTTTTCTGTCAGGACCTGTGACCCTGCTGGATACCCATGCTGGAGCAGCCTGTTCCTGCAGAATTGCATTCCATGGAAGTGTCCCAAGCTGGAAGTTTGTGAAGAACTGCATCCTGTGGACAGGACTCATTTGGAGGAGTCTGTAGAGGACTGCCTTCCACAGGATGGACCCACACTGGAGTGAGGGAAGATTGTGAGGAGATATAGCAAAGACAATGTATGATGAACTGACCACAGCCCCCATTCCCCATCCCTCTGAGCTGCTGAGGGAGAGGAGGTAAAGAAAATGGGGAGTGAAGTTGAGCCTTGAAAGAAGGGAGGGGTGGGAAGGTTCTTTAAATTTCGTTTTATTTCTCACTATCTTACTCTGATTTCATTGGTAAGAAGTTAAATTAATTTCCCCAAGTCAAGACAGTTTTGCCATGACAGTCACTGGTGTGTGATCTCTCCCAGTCTTTCTCTCAACTCATGAGGTTTTTGTTGTATTTTCTCTGCCTGCCAGCTGAGGAGGGCAGTGATGAAGTGCCTTTGGTGGGCACCTGGTGTCCAGACAGGGAGAGCCTGACACAGATAACTAGGGAAAAAAATCTTCTGATTCTTAAAGAAAAGGTTTTTCAGTATGAATGTATTCGGGCTGTCTGTAAATTAACAATGTCTTTGTTATATATATACTGGGTATATCTGTTTATTAATTTAATCAAATTTATGTGGAATAGAACGCAATTTAATCAGAATAAGCTGGTTTCTCATTTTTCAATATCTATTTGTTAAATAGTTGCTGAGATTAATCATTAGTATAGTATTATAATGAATCACATAATCAAAGATTCTAACAAGATTGGCAGTGTTTGTGAGAATGTTAATAAGTTGCATTGTATTTCAAGTCTGACTTACCTGGATATACTACTTTTTGTTTAACTTTTTATAGAAGCATAATATTTTACATTCATATTTTACATTTTTATGAAGGTTTTAAATTTTAATGAAATATAGCAAGAAGAAATGGTCCAAATATGCTCCTTAAGGTGACTCGGTTGTCTTGAGATAGATTTATTTTGGCTTCATTTATTTGTTCGTATTAATGTACCTTGTATTTACAGTTTAGCTCTCTATTTTACTAAGGACTTTATTTTTCTGTTTCCTGAGTACCTGCTGTTGTCAGGGGATTGATCTCACCAACAGATAAAATTTTCTTTTTTAATGATAAATAGATGTGACATTTTACCTTGGAAGGGGCCTGAAACATTTTAAAGCTTTTGAACTTGTTTAGGTTGCTGAAAACCCTCAGCTACCAATCAATAGGAGGTGAGAGTGACCAGCTGAAAGCAAAAGGCTCTTGGAAAAGTGTTTGTCCTGCTATGCCCATATGTGTAAGTGGCTTAGTTTATGTCCTGTATCTCAGAGTCACCCAGTGAACAACTGAAGATTAATTGCAGGTGTCAAGGTCTTCAGTGAAAAATAGCTGATACTGCCTCATTGTTTTCAGTTAAGTAGAACTATACCTGCTCAGTGATGCCTCTTCCTATGCATTCCCTCTCCTTGTTAGAATACCTTTTGTGTCTTATCACTATCTATCATGTTTTCTAGATCTTATTCTGACCTTTAATTCTAAAGCTGGATGCTATGTGACAGAGCCTTTAGAGGCTGCAGTAGTCTCAAAACTCCTCCCCTGTCCAAGGACCAGCTGGAAAAAAAATCAAGAGAGCCTGTACCAAAAAGTTCTGCAAGGAGACAAAAAGAAAAATAACCCAGAACCATGAAATATCAGCAGAAGGTAAGCAGCTGGAAAAGGGAATATACAGGGTGGAGTACATACAGTTTTACACGCCTTCCTCAGTGATCCACACTGAGTCAGCTGGATGTTGACTCCCAAACCTAGAAACAACCTGGATAGGGCTGGACAAAAGCAAAGTACAAGGTCCTGCTTTTCAAGACTCTCTTAAAAAATAAAGTTCACTACCTATCTGCATTTGCTGTGTTGCATCCTTTATGATGGTACTTTTGAAAGTACTGCCTTAAGAAAGACTTTTTAACTGAGTGCTTTTGACATGACATCAATGGGCATGTTCCCACAAAATTAAACTTGTGAGAGTAATGTAGTGTTAGTGACACTTTATATCGTGTATATGTGTGGGGAGACTGATCTCTTTTAACTCAATGTTCTCAACATGCTTGGAATTAAAGAATCATTCAGGTTGAAAAAGAACTTTAAGGCCATTAACATTTAACCTAACACTGCAAAGTCCACCCCAAAACTTGTCCCTAAGTACCATCTCTATACGTCTGCTAAACACCATCAGGGCTGGTGACTCCATTTCTCTGAATAGCCTGTTCCTTTTGCAGGCATGAAGTGGCAACTGAGACACTCAGAGACCCTGTGTTTGATTCCCAGCTGCTGCCCCATGAGTCTGCTTCAAGTCCTGTGTCCTGTCTGCCAGCTCCATGAAGATGTTTCAGATACTGCGGAAGGATTTAAATGTCTTTGAACACCCTTATTTGAACAAGTGAATTGAGCTCTGCATGAACACTTGCTCTCTACCATGGACTTTATTGTTGTGCTCTTTCAATGAATAACGGACAGAAATCGTGTTCTTGTGAGGTAATTTTCTCATGTCATTCTGAGAGGAGTCCAGAATAGGCAGGATTAATATCTGAAGGTATTTGTCTTTAGTGGTGGTAAGTGACAGCCTTACACTCATAGTCACCTCAGCTCCAGCCATCACCAGTACCCAATATGTTCATCTGAGCTGGTCACTCCAGGGTCCATAAATCACCACTAAAGAGAAATGGGCACTTTTAAGAAGAAATTGGTTTTACCTACTTTCTATTGTCTAGATGACATGAAGCAATAAATCCCACCCTAGACCCTTAACTTCTAGAAACCTTGAAACTTAGGTGAAATTAATCCTAGATATACTGCTAAGAGGAAAACTTTCCTTCATTTGCACATACATCTTCCGCTGGTTGAGCTCAGCATAGAAAAAATGCAGATACAAGATCTCACATTGCTAGGACTACAGAATATTCACATAATGACAGGTTAATAATATAATTATTAAATATAAATTCTGAAGGTATAAGTAGGATGCTTGTGTTGTGTGGTTTCTGTTCCAGCTCTGTCTGAATTTCACCTTGCGGATGAAATCATGATTATACAGCTCCACACAGCTGTGGGATGAGAATTATATAATTAATGGTGAGCGCTCAAATCCCAACATGCAGTCATGGATGCACACCTGCCATGCAGTAATGGGAGTGAATTTCCTTTTAACATGCACGTTTGGGCTAATGTGGACCACACTGTGATTTTTTCCTCATTCCATTGGCAATGGGAAAAGAGGAGTGGAAAAAAAAGTGAAGTCTTTATTACAATTTTTGCTAGCACTAGTCTTCGTCTGCCTTCTTAATTAGTCCTGCTGTGTGGTTGAGACTCCACATAGGCTGTCATGCCACAGGAAAGACCTGTATGTTATAATATAGCAATTATATTATTTAACCTCACACTTTCCTGCATGAGTGACTGGTTCTATTTCTCATGCTGCAAGCATTTGTATTTGCCTGGTTCTATTTCTCATGCTGCAAGCATTTGTATTTGGCAGATATGTGGCTGCTGTTTTTAATGACTGAAACTTACTTGTTTTGGTAGGGTTGGTCCATTCTCTTATCCAGTCCCTCCAGCCATAAGTGGAATAAAAAATGTGAAAGGGGAGCAGTCAATGAAACAAATACTTTTTAAATATCCTTTTTTATACCATATACTTTCAGGATTCAAGTTCCTGGTGCGTGGGGAAATTACTCCAAATAGAACTGAATTTTTGAAACTGAGACTTTTTTTCTAAAATTCAGACATTCCTGCCAGCATTATTTGGCATGGTTTTGGGGATATTTCCTTTGAGCTCTGTCGCTTCCAGTGGTCTCAAATATGCATGAGATAACTAAACATTTATTGCTGTTATTTCTGATTTTTGTCTACTGCATTTTTTTTCACTGAAATTGCTAATTTGTGGATCTGCTTTTGCCATTGAGAGTAGAGGTTTTCCTTTTTATCTGGCATATTTTGGTAGATAGTTTCAGATTTGCAGTGTCTCACACTCGTGGTCCAGATGCTGAACAAATCTCTGTCATGAACTTTGGTATTCATCTTTTGACAGCATGAGAGGATCTTCATGATTGAGTAGACTGTGAACAGCCACTAAAGAATTAAACAGATCAAGAATTCATAAAGCCATGCAATAAAGTTTATCAGAAACTCACAGTTAACACTTTTTATCAAAACTGACTACGGAAAGGTTTCAACCTGAGCAGTATGCTTAGGGGATCAGTGAAGTGTTTAACTGATTTCAAAAAGTTAGATTTAGTCTGGGTGACTGTCACTCACATGTATCCATGTATGTTAGCACAGGATTTGTGTTTTTATTTTAAATTACTTTTCCCCTCAGTAATTGAAAGTAGGATATCACGTTTCATCTTCCTAAAACCCAAAGCGAGGGAAGAGAGCGAGCTCCAGTTCATATACACAGAAGCCATGCACTGAAAGCATCTGCTTCAGAGTATTATATGTTTCTGTCCTTTTTCATTTCTCTTAAAACTATTCATTAATTTTCTGATTCTCCAGATTCCTTGGGATTACTTGTGAAGCTCTGTTTTATTGCATCTGTTACAGTGTACTGCAAAAGGGTGAAGGTTGTCAATTCAATGTTAAATACCATCTTGGGTTACAAATATTCTTTCCTCATTCCACTCCCAATTCTCAGCTTTCCTCTGTGCCTTTCAAGCTATTCAAGTTATACTACTCTTTTATTTTATTTAGGTATCTGTTATTTGGATGCATGCTCAACATGCTGTCCTTCGAACCAGAAATGAGATACTAATGTGACATAAATAGGAGATATTATCCTATCAGGAGTTGTATACAAGTCTAAACTGCTAAATTGTGTTCTTATCATGTCATTTTAAAGGCCTTATTCTTTGTCCATCTTTCAGTGTGAGAATCCATTGAATCGTTTCTAAAATGAAGAAAGCAAATTTGAACACTATTGAAATAACATTGCCTACTTATAGAAGCATAATTCAGTATCAAACTTCACTAAATATAGTTTAAATACCTTTTTAAGGTAGATAATGTGGTTTTAAAAAGCATTTAAATACTGGCCATTATGCCCTCACCTTTCTCAAATAAAATGTTTAATTTTGTTTGGTTTACTCACTTTGGCTTAAGTTTCTTTAATTTAATCTTTTAATTTAGAATGTTCTTTAAAAATAAATCTGTTTCATTTTAATATTAGCATAAACCATTTCAGTTTGTTCCAGACAGACCTCATATTAATGTTTCAGTTTGAGTAAAATTTTAAACTTTTGGTTTGACTCTGAATAAAAATTATTGTTTTTCTACTTTCAAAAAGTACATTGAGTCTGAAAATTTGTTTTTTCATCCTACTCCATTTTTTTGTGTGCTGTGCTTAAAGGACTGCCATGTGTTCAGTGGGTTTCTACTTCCATAATGTTTCCTACTATCAAGTAATCCAGAATGAGTGGCAACTATTAAGATCCATCTACCGGCTTTCTGTAATCATGTGAGGTGAAATTCATCCAATCCCTGTAGGAACTGGAAAATGTCAAGCCTCCTGTTTGCTTCTGTGGAGGTGAGGAAGAAACCTGCGGTATGACGGACCAGAATGTGGCCAGGGAATTTGGTTTCTGTTCACTCTTAGAATTCATGGTTTTGATGTAGAATCCACCCAGCATTTCCATTAGCAGAATAAGAAAGATTCCATGGAAGAAACAGATTAGTATATACAACTTCACTGCTTCAAATACCCACTTTGGGAAGGCTCCAGAGAAAGCAAAAAAAAACCTGCATCCATGGCAGTAAATGACAGACAGAAAGGGGCTGTGTAAAGTTACAAAGGTGTGTACATTCCTTTGGACAGAGCAAGGAATTCTCTGAAAAGTTATCAAAGTGCATCAGTTTTTGTGACCTTGTGCTAAATCACATGGTCTTAGTACAGACAATAGTAGGAAATTCAGAGCCTGGGAATCTATGTGAAGGATTCAGCTGCAGCCCTTCACATGAGGTCAGTGTTTTATCCTCCAGATATCCATGCAATGTATTTGTTGACTCATTCCCTCGTTTGACCTACAAAGGAGTCAGACAAATCCTCTTCACTCCTTCACTATCTCTACCTGAGCAGCATCTTTCAGACACCTGCATTTAAAGACGAAAATCACTTGAAAGGAACTGTATTTTATATCTTTACCATTTCAATGTGCTTTTTCCAAAGAAAGAAATGAACTCCTTTATATGCATCATAAGGATGAAAAATACACAAATTGTTTTTGTGTGTATATGTGTTTGTAGGTAGCTGCAGAGGACTGAATACTAAATGAATATGTATGCAACACTAGGGTGACATCTGACTGAAATCAATTCCAAGTCAGCAGTGCAGTGTTCCATGTCACGGGTTACTGATGCACACGCTCGTCCATAGGCAGAACATTTTGTTCATACAAGTCCCATTTGCTGTGTGTATCTATCAGCTGATCATCCAGCAGGGACTGCTATTTAAATTGCTGATTTCTTTTCTGGCCAGTGGGCCTTAACAACCTTGGGACAGAGGACCCAGAAAGTGCTCTGTATTTTTTGCTGTAATTTTATACACAAGAGCCCCATGTCAACAAGAATCATTTCACTTCCTCTCTGTAAGAAGACATGCAGTTGTCACTGGCACAAAAAAAAAAATAATTGCTTCTAGGGTCTGATCCTGCAAATGTGAATCTTTCCTGGGATGAGTTCAGCACCAGTTCAGCACCCTAAGCTCCAGCACCTCTAGAAGTCAGCTGGTCGTGCTGTGAAGAGCACTGAGCTTTGCTTTCCAAACCTGAAAGGGACAGAGTTATTTACCAGATCTCTAGCAATGGATGATATTGCTTAATATGATATCCATTCCAACTGCTGAGAAAATTTAGGTAGGCAGAATGTAATTTCTCAAACTGGAATTTGGCCAAGACACTGGGGATATACCGTTGTTATAAGGGCAATGACATTTTTAAGCCTGCCTGAAGACAAAAGTCCTTTGTAATAGCTACTCTCATTTTTTTTTTTAAAGTCTGTTTTTGCAAACATGTCTCGGTAGTGTTCCAATTAAAAAACCCCACAAGATGAAAATCAAATCAAAACTCACCCCCTCAAAAACTAGAGATTTATAATTTGTCAACTTAGGCAAGCAAGATCCTTCCATAGTGCTCAGCCAGTGTTGTGCTCCTGACCCTATTGTAAGAGAAGAGTTATGTAGTGGTTTTAAAAATGGAATTTCATTTGTGCGAAATCATGGTATTTCTGTGTTTTCTCTCCTAAAATATAATAAGACAACACATAGAGCCTTCAAATGGAATGAGAAGCCCAGAGTAAAAAGTTTCTCAGGCATCTAGATCAAAGCAAAAAATTATGAGGCTCTTCAATAAAATGTAGCATTTTAATTTCTGGGTGAAAATTGAATATTTTGTTCATATCATTTTCTGTGTCTGCCTGAAACTGCTGAGCCATTGGAGAATACAAACCAAGTCTCTTGTACTTCCATTTTTTGCTGGTTTTTTATGTTAGTTCTTAAAATAATTCCTGAAATAATTTTCATTTTTGCCTGTTGGCAGGAAAGATCTTACTTGGATTGGCTTAGCCACACTCTAAGAGTTCCAGGTCTCTCCTCTCCATCCTGTCATGGCTCCTGTTTTACCTTAGGAGCAGAAAGGAATTACTATTTCCACAATGTTTTTTGAAAATAATTGTATTACTTACATCCTTTCTTTCATGGTATTTTTGGACACTGAGAGTACAACAGGGCCTTTTTAGACTAAAAGGAATTGGTCAGCCACCTATGTTGGTAGAACAAAGATAAAAAGGACTGAATACATAAATTTTCTTCAGTGTTTAAGCATTCAATATATTGATGTTCCCTTTAAAAAGGATGTGAGCCAAAAAACCCAAACTCAACCATAACAAATTTCAATTCTATCTGAAAAAACAATTGGACAGCTATGATGAATCATCTCCTTTAAAAAGAGAAAAATACTGTAACTTTTTATTGTTTCCATATCAGACACAGCACTGCTGCTCTGAAAAGTCTGTGAGCTGGGGAGGTACTTTGATGGGATGGGTACTGACATGTAAATAAATCCACTGAATATTATCCTCTGGACTTCTCAACATTGGAATTGCCATGCAAAAGAGCACTCCAAGCAGGAAAAAGGAATAAATACTCCTCATGCTGATGTGTTTCAAGCTGCTGAGTTTATTCAGGATGGAGCCAGGTCTAAAGAGACCAAGTCCTGCAGCCTTTTGTCCAGCACCTGCCTGCCTGAAGAGAACAATCTGTGAGCCCTTTTTTCTCATGAAAGCTGCCTCGTTTGTGCTCTAGGCAAAGCCTGCAGCTGGAATTGCTATGCAGGGTTTAGTACAGCAGGACGTTTAGGGGATGTGAGGAGAGATCTGACTGATACCTTGGTGTCCTGGTTTAGGGCAAATATTTAGGAGGAAACCTCTGGGGGGTCTCCTCTAGGAAGAGCCGATTCCAATTGCCCCTCCCCCTACCGGTCCGGGAAGAATTTCCTTAGAGAAAAGTGGAAAAAACTATTTATTTAACAAATAGAATATTTACAAGTATAGGGAAAATTTGGATAATATGAAAACAATGAAACCTCTCCTTCCTCTGAAGAGATGGTAGTTTCAGAGTCCGTCTGAGTCCGGTTCAGTTCTCCAGTGGGGGGGCCGATTGCCGGGCCCGGCTGTAGGAGTCGGCGGTGGGGGGGGTGGCCCCCCGGGGGTTCCCTGGTGTCTTGGGCCCACGCGATGCCAGCCAGTCCCAGGAAGAGGAAAAAAAGAAAAAATACCCAGCAAAAGAAACAAAGTCTCTCCCTGCAAAAAGCAGGGAAAAATCCGAGGAAAAACCCTCCGCTGTGAGCTCGTCCAGCACCCACACCAGAGAGAGTAAAAAAAAAAGAAAAGAGATAACGCTGTCTGCTGGAATGCAGCCTCTCCGCTCTCTCGGCCTTGGTTCGTAGTATCCTGCAGACAAACGGCGAGTGTTTTTTTTCCTCCACCTTCACTCTCACTGTCTTCCTTGGACCAATTTAAAGCTGCAGAACTTAATGTCCAGCATAAGCAAGAGGACGATTGGGGATACAAACAGGTCATATGGCCAACCCAGGACACTTGGGTCCACCTCTGCTTTCCTCTGCTTTCTGGATCTCGCTGATGCTGCTGTGGAAGTGATGAAATGGTGGATAATCTAATAAGCAGAAAGTCCCAAAGTGGGGAGGCATGTGGGTAAGCTTTAGATATCCTTTACTGAGTCTGGACACAGGGCTCTAATGATGGACAATAAATCCCAGTTTGGTCTCCCAGTAAATCTTAGCCTCTTCTGAGAGGACAGGATTGATTTTTATTGCTATTTCAGATGCATGCAATTCAGAAGCAACCCCAATAAAGCCAAACACATAAGCTTTCAAGCGCTGAAGTCAGTATAAAACTGGTTAAAGGAAGAAAATATAAAATCTGTAACTATATGCTGTGCTTACAAAATCAGACATATACAGATTTACTACTTTTTGACAAGCCAATGCTAATGCAAAGAGATGATATTGCAGTTTTAAGTTAAACTTCGCTCTTACATAAGCTGTTAACTTATATAAGCTTATCAACCTGACTTCTTCTGGACTACTTGAACAGTGGAATTAACTTCTGCAAAAGTTTTTGATATTACTTACTATAGTGAACACACTTGAAAAAAAAATCAAACTGTTAAAAATTTATTGAGAAAAAGAAAACTTAACAGACCTTCTGATTTGAAATCTTCAGGTGAAAAATTTGGTATTTTTATGAGGTTGAATTTTTATTAAGCAGAACTTTGTTGTCTCAAAAGGAAAATAGAAGATTACTGAATCTTGTATGAATACTATATTTTTGTAAATCACCACTGGGTGGGGAAAAAAAATATTGATTTCTGAAACTCACAATTCTCCAGCATTTTTATTAATACAGATTTTAAATAATGCTGAAAGGATCCTGTACTAGTTGGAACCTCAACACAGATATGCAATGATGCTTCTGCTTTTGGAGTAAGTCAGTTTTTCAAAGGTTCAAAATAGTCTATTTTACTATTGAGATCACCTGCTCAATATTGACCTTGCTTTTTCTTTGGAGTAGTAGCAAATCAAAATGACTGTAAGACCCTAAGAATTGCTTAAGACTGAATGTCATTTTTGTCTTTGACTACTCATCATGAGGCCAGTCTCTCTTCTACTGTTCAGCATGTTCCCTGAAGATTTATTTAGAATTATATTTTCATTGAGAAATCTTGTCTTGTCAACATCAGCAGAACTTTCTATAATGAAGATCAAGTTATTTTTTATGTATTTTCTCAGGATATTTTTAGTGGTGAAAAATACCTCTCTTCTGAGAAAAACTGAGAAAAAGTTACTCTGCAAGGTAATAAAGAGAATAAAATGTATACTGCTGAGTCCTTGCATGGGTAAGAGGCTAAAAAAATACCCAGCTATTGCTCCTGTGAGTGAAAAAGAACCTGCACTTAGCAACTTGCTCGAGTCAGGAGACTTATTGAGTGTTGCACTAAGTTCTGATTTGGAAAGGCATTGATCAGACTCAGTGCTAATTCTTTCACCATGCTTTATGGGAGTGGGATAAGCTCTCTTCCCATTGAGCTGATGGTAGCTCTGCCATTGATTTCATTTGGAGTAATAGCATCAGTCCAAGTGTCTGTTGCAGGACAATAAAGTACAGTTTATTTAAGTGCATGAGAGGATTTTACGAGACAGCAAAGCACGTGGGCTGCAGAGTAGAAGCAGCAAATAAACCAGACAAGTAAGACAAACATTCCAGGCTTTGTTCTTTGTAATCCACCAGTTTTCTGTTGGTTACAAATCCCAGTTTTTTTTATCTTTTCAGTTGTTAACTGCCCACACTTCTTGATTCAATCCATATTCCTTGTCTAAATACTGCTTTTCTTCCTAAAGAACTTTGTCATGTTTTTACTCCTCAGAAGTTTAATCTTTTTGTTTTTTGCCTATTGGGTTGTTTCACTTTATACCTTATCAGGTCATACTACCTGAATTTTTGAAATAAGGGCTCTCTCACAGCAGTGCTCCCTCTGAGCTCATCCTCATTTTTAAAAAGGGAAAAAAGGAAGACCTGGGGATACACAGACAGGTCTTCCCCACCAAGATCTTGCCCAACAAGATCATTGAGAATATCCTCCTTTATGGTAATTTATGCTAAGGCACAGGATTTTCTACAACAGGGTTACAGTGTTGGGGCATAAGGAAAGAGCAACTGACACCACCTACCTCAGCTATGTTGAGTAGCTTTGAAAATATCCCCTCCCCTCCCCATTTTTTGGACAGTGCTTGAAAAACAGAAACAAAATAATCAACAAAGTAAATAATTACAATAATTAAATATCCTGCAGAACTTTCAGTTGTAGAGAAACATAGGCGTACATTACAGCAGAAGATGCTGAATTCTCTGATGGTATCATAGAAAGTAGAAACGGATACTAACATGCAAGAAATGCACATTACTTTTCCCTGCAGTATGTGTAGATCACCAAAATATCTGTAATTAGCATTTGAGATGTTACTAGCATTTGTGAAATTCTGAAGAAGAATTGCAGTAACCCGAAATATTTTCTTGCTTTTGATGAGATAACAATCCATTTCCTAGGGAAATTGGATTTTTCATGGTCACTATCAACAAAAAGAGAACAAAAACTTTTTAGAGAGGGTAAATTTCCTCTTTGGTTTTTTCTAGTTTTAATTTGTATTGTATAATTTCCTGCAGCGTTCTGGGGCTTGGTTTGGTTATTAGTTTTTAAAAATTATTGTACTTATTGTGATTAATTCAGGCAATTCTTTAGAATTTATACTCCTAATCAAGTTATGCATTTTAATTCTTTTACCATTCTTGTTTTAATTCATACCCACCTAATCTCTTTTTCAAATATGCATTTTGTGTTCTTCTGAAGAATGTCTGAATGATGATTTTTTGCACATAAAAAAAAGCATAATGTCACTCCAATTAAAAATTAATTGAAGCTCCCAAAAATCCAGGAAAGTGTCGATGTTATATTATTTTATTTTTACAGAATTTTTTAAACTATTTCTCTATAAATATTTTCCCACAGTGATAGGATAAAATAGTAAGAAACAAAAAAAATACCATTCCTCATATTATTTCATGGAAAGCTTTCAGTGTCAGACAGAAAGTGATAGAAACATAATGGGAACAATACTGGGTGGCGTTGGTGGAAATATGAACAGATAAGGATAATTAACTTTAATAGCAGTAACACAATTACTTTCAGCCTACTTAGTTATAGCAAATATGGCCCAACATTTATGTTCTTCACTCGTCCCAAAAACTTTAAATTACATTCAGTAGAATATATTAAGAAAGCTATAGATCATTAAGCTGTTTTGCCTCTGCTGATCCTGAGATAGGTAGCAGAGCTCATTCTGAAAATATTTGAGCCAGAATTATGAAATAATTTCACAACATCATGTGGGTTGCTTTGCATCTTAGAAGTAGAGAACTGTGACTAAAATTATGGGACTATTACAACAGGTTAATTTTCATATGTCTCATTTATAAGATTTTAGAAGAAAAGTTCTGGGAAGCAAATGTATCACTTTTAAGGAAGATATATTTGAACTAGAAAATCTGTATTACATTAAATCAGTTCTCCATTTTAGAAATGATCACCAGCTACAAATGGTTTTGCCAAAAACATTTTATACTCTACCCGAGTTTTTGGACAAAGAGTTTGAGAACATCACAACTCTATCTTGTTCTGTCTTAACAAGGTGTCAATTAATACTTGTTTGAGGCTGTTTTCAGTGATGTAGGAGAAGTTCCCTGAAGAGTCCTGGGACAATACTCCTCACACAGGTCCATACCCAGTGATACCTTCAGCACATTTCACCACTTTCTCATTATTAACATATTGAGGGGGCTGATGGATTGCACAAAGTGTGCTAACATAAATCTGTGTGCTCTAATCTTCCTGCAGAGTAACAAAGAGGGCCGTGAACAATTCTACCCCAGTGTCTTGATGAGTTTATCAAGTTCTCTTTCAATAACTGTAATATTATTAATACAAACTATGAGGTATCATCACTACAGAAGAAAGTAATTTGAATGCATGCAGTGACAGATATTCCTTATGTTATATGCCAGTGAAACTATTTCCCTCTTGTAATAGAGAGCCTGTTTGAAACAACTGTTCAACGAGGAATCAAGGTAAGGCAGAAACTAAATTACTATGAAGGTTGAAATACTGCAAAGGATTTAAAAAAAATTATACTGTACTTCAATATAGGAAGTCTTCTTTTTTTTCCTCAAAACCATGCTTAACCTTGGGACCATCCTTTCTTGTCTCTGGTTTCTGTTGTCTTTGCTTTATTTAGTAACCAGCCAAACAGCTTTGCCTCAACTGCATTAGAGAATTGCAGCCCTGATAGTTGTGCAATGGGTGATGATATTGAGAATTGCAGCTAGATTGAGAGGGGGCAGTCTTCTTGCTAAGGAGCAAAGAAGAATAAAAGCACATCAAGCAACTGCTTCATTCTCACCAGTGGCTTTGTAATTAATCTCAATCAAGATCAACTCCAAAGGTTTCAGAACTGGAGCTTCCAAGCACCTGTAAAATAATAACTGTAGGAAAAAAAAGGTCGGTTTTCCTAACTTTTAAACTACTAATGAGCAGTAATATCCAAGACTGTGAGACAGCAGAGGAAGGTCATGTAGCAATTCTTGGACTGAAATTTAAAAAGCCCATCATTTGAAAATCCTTGCATGTAATGCTTCCATACTGGGACTGACTTAAAACAAACTTGACACTAACTTTGTTGAAGCTACAGCTGAGTTTGTTTCAATAGATTTAAAAAATAATTTCTTAAATAATGTCCATGAATAAATAATTCAAATTTTCTCTATGGATCATTCTGCTAGCTTAAAACTAAAACAACTTGTCAATATTTATGATATTCAGACATGTTATGAAGAATTCTTTTAACTGTTATTGTCCATTCTGAAAATAAAAACCAAATGAAGTCTAGAAATACTGCAAATTGTTTTTCTTATTATGTGACTTCTTCTTTTCAATATATTCTAGTTCTTTCTTTATTATATTTAAGGCAGAAGCAATAAAAAGCAATTGTTTTCATGAAAGATGTGACTTATATACACTTCTTCAGAACTGTATTCATGAGAACAATGCCCAGGAGATGGTTTAAAAGTTGAATAATTTCAAGAAACACACACCTTCATTTTGACTTGAATCTTGTACATTTTGCAGCCATTTATTTGATTTAACTTCAATGTTAATATGCTTAGATGAGGTGTGCGTATGTGTGCACGTGTGTGTGTGCACGTGTGTGTCTGTGTGTGTAACATTTGCTACAAATGAATAGGGACTTTTCTAATGCAACACTTGATTACAGAGAGCAAGGTCAAATATTTTATACTTTTTTTGTGAATATACTGTCAATTAAAGAGAAAACATCTTCCCCGTGCTGGGTTCTGAATGGATATTTTGAGATATTCCCAAAATAGATAAATGGAACAATTATGAAGAAAGAAGTGCAAAATTAGATTCGAAGGTAAGAACGTTATCTATTTGTATATGGGACAAGGCACCACCTTTTCTCCAGGCAAATCAGTGGTACTTTACAAACTAAGAGCCTTTTGAAGACTCTATGGATTCAGACAGATCTGATATACTTTTAAAAATCTTGTAAATATTTGACTCATACCAATTTTAGTTTGACCAGATGCCTGAATTTCTTTTGATAATCTTGTAAAATACATGCCAGAGTTTTAAATGATCTTTTTTCAAATAAGAAAATTATGTGAGTAGGTCATATATATATACACACACACATTCATCTTTTCAGAGCTGAGGTCCAAAAGTTTAATGTACAGTACATTTAATTAAGTGAAAACACATATAATTTGCATTGAAATTCATTTTATACACATTTGACCCACAGTTCTTAATAGAGAGTTGAGAGTTTTCCTTGCACATTATGTTATTCAGACAGAAAATAAACTTGAAAAGACATATTTTTTCTCTAATAAAATACAAGTTTTTACACACATAATGAAAAATTAGTTGAAATGTCATAACGTTTTATTATAAATTCTTACAGAGTCTTTAGTTCTGGCCAGATCCTATTTGGTCAATTCAGGATATAAATAACACTAAGATTTGGATTTATCTCAGTACATGCAAACACCCACAGTATTGGTGATTGTGCCTGAGTGAATGCTCATATTCTGCCTATTGAGAGATATGGACAAAACATCTTACTAGAACTGAGGACACAATTAATTTAATCCTGAATGGATGTATAAAAAAGACTGCAGAATATTTCTGCCTGTGTGTCTCCACCAACTACAAAAGGACATCCATATAACGAGGGTAGGAAAAGGGTTAGGGAAGATAACTGACAGCATCCCCTGACAGGAGTGGGCTACATTTCCTTAAAATCAATCTGATACGCAAAATTAGCAGTGCTTCATTAAAGCTCTCATTTTACCATTTCTTGCCCACTTGGTATGCACCACTTCCTTAATAAAACGGGACTGGACTGTTTTATTTTTGGTAATTTGCATCTAGAAATAGCTTGGATCTAAGTTTCTGGTGATGTAAGACAGAACTCGGGGTTTTTTGTTTTTGGTTTTTTTTTTGTGTTTGTTTGTTTGTTTTAGGTTTTTTGTTTGTTTGGGTTTTTTTAATAATAAAGGAAAATTTAGGAACAAGGAAAATTTGTTATGGTATTGTATTTCAGAGATTTCTTTTATAGAAACAGACACCAGAATTTGGGCCTAAACTGTTGTCTTTGGTATTTTCTCTATTAACTTAAAGGATACCTTTGCCAGGCAAGAGAAATCACTCACTTCCAGATGCCAGTCAATTACTTTAAGAACTGCTGGTGAGTTTCACTTCTGAAGAATTAACTTTTTGGCTCTCAAAAGTGACAAATTGCCTAGCGTGTAACTTGAAAGATCATGTGGGAAAGTGAAATTTAGCACTATTTATGATTTCCTGCCTGGAAAGAATTGATTTTTTCATTGCTGTAGAAGCAGAACTGAACACAAGGTTCATGTTCCAGGTTGTGCATTCACCACATGCTCTTGTTATTTGCTCTAAGAATAGCCTCAGATAATCCCACTAGAGCTGGAAGATCCTGGTATGCAGTGATTAGCCTTGCATTTTCATTCTAGAAACATTTTAGAATTAGGTTCTAGGTTAGACAAGTAAAGGATGTCTCTTTTATATTATTTCTCTGGAGTTCCTGATGGAATTTATGAAGGCAAATGAATCAGACTTCATGTACATCAGAGCAGACCAAGGTCCCATGAGGTGTTTGCAGGCACTTCCTATAGTGATGGCTATTCCAATACCAATCACAGTAATAACCAAGAAACCAAAATAATAAATAGCTAGTTTAGCTAATCAAAAAATATTCTGCCATAAATATTGTCTACAAAGTAAAAAATTAAATCCTGGACCTTGGAAAAACAAACTCAAGCACTTAAAAACTGTCTCAGAGTTAAGATATTGGCAATTTAGCTTCTTAAAAATGCCCATTTTGACATGTTTTTCACTATACAGCAACACTTTCCGAAACACGAATATTATAGATTGACTTGTCTCATCTGTTATCTCCCTCCAATATGTGATGTACTGTGTACAGAAACAGACTTGATGATGATGATGGTGATGGTGATAAATTGGGATTTGGAAATAATTTTATTGCATGCTGTATGAAAAAAAATGCCCTTATTTGGTACATACTGTTGGCATTTTCATAGATGAAACACACACCTGCACACACAAACAGTCCTAGCCCACAGAAATGCAAAGTTTATGAGTTTGGACATCTGTGTTTGCTAACAGTTGTCACCATAATTTAGAGAGTCTTGGGAAGCGAAGGGTTAGGGAATTAATCTTGACATACATTTCTGAAGGTGATTTTTTTTTCCTGTAGTCTGTCTGCTGTATGTCAGTGTGTGTGTGTGTATTTTATTAAAATGTACAATATATTAAGGCATAAACTATTATAATTTAAACATGGATATTATTTTCTAGTTCTACAGGTCTAAATTTAGGAAGACATTTAAGTATTTATCAATCGTGTTTTCAATTACTTCACTTGCTGTATGTTAAATAATTTTCCAAAGCAAGAAAACTTTTTCTGTCTCAGGGTCAGAAATTCACTCGAACTATCTCTGCAGTTATTTCTTTCTATCAGTTGATAAAATAAAGAATGCATATTTCCCCAAGGTCACACATATGTTGTTCTATGGAATCCAGTGATTAATTGGCTGGTTAATTGATTTTCAGGGGAGAGTCAGAAATGACCATTTCATTAGCAAGCAGAGCTTAGCAGTGAGGATTCACTGGTTTGGGCAGAGGGACAGAAAAAGTCACAGATGGAAAAATAGAAAACAAGTAAACAGAAAATATTGCCGCCAACAGCTCCAGTCATTGTTCAGTTTGCTCCAGCTTTTATTTTAAGACCTTAAAGAAGGATTTTTATTCTCATCCCTTTTCGTTTACAGTGGTAGGAAAGCAAATATATAAAATACTACATTGGTAGGAGAGCAGGTTGTTTTGTTTATTAAGTCAAAGTGAAATGTTGATTTACACTAAGAACATAGAAAAAGCAAAGGGGAGATGATTACAGCTTCACTTTCGCTGCTCGGTTTCTAATAATCTTCTACATGTAATGAGACTGGGGAATGGAGAAACCTTTTCCTGACAATGCTGGCAGCAGGATAACTTCTACATGCTATTGATTTTTCTTCATTGATTGTAATCTTCCTCTTCCTGAGCGTCTGTCTTTGCTTCTCTGACATATTGAGCACTGAATAGTCCCTGAGTAATTCTTGAACAGTTTGGGATAATTTTTATTTTCACAGGACAGTTGAGACCAATGGAGTGATTTATGTGTTCTTTGGAAGGCACAACAAAACAGTATTTCTCTGTGAATAACTATGGACACAAAGATTATGTTTTTTTTTTTAAAGCATCCCCTTCTTCCCTCCTGTCCAACCCCCCTTTACTTCCACACTCCAATAATTTCATAAGTATCTGCCAAATCATGTAGAGGAGAACACTAAAGCATAAACAGCTCTCACAGCTGTGATTTCTGCCATGATTGATGATGAAATACCACTGGAGGGATAGCAGGAAAATGAATATTTATTAATGATATAAAGTGCCGCTGGTTTAAAATCTAGAAAGATCCATCATTTTATATCTATGGGATGTATGCATTGAAAGCAGAATGTTCAATAAAAGGAGCCAAATACCTTAGTCAAAACATAAGTAATTCCAGTGGGCTGCTGATTGAATTCCTGTCTTAAAGTGAGCTAACCGTAGTGGTTTTCATAAAGATTTTATTCCCACTTTAGCTGCCATTAAGATTACATGAATAGTAGATCATGAAGGCCTAGCCTAGAAAAGATTTGCAGTAGCAATAGTTTTAGCATATTATAAAAACACATAGCTATCCACAACTATCATCCACATACTAACATGCAATTTACAATCATTTTCTGCAAACGCTCTGCAATTGTTTGATGTGTAACAGTTGGCTCTTTCTGCCATGACTTCATTAGCTTTCATTTGATGAAGCTGATAGGTCAGATAACCTGTACCAGACCGCTACAGGCAGCTCTGCAGATTTTTTTATTCACAGCAGAATTTTGCTCTGCATGATCCCAGTCTTTCAGAAGTTAAATAAGGCAATTTCTGGCTTATCTGATATGCAAAAGAGATTTTTTAAAAAATTTGTTTTGCAAAAGAAAAAAGCAATACAAAGCAATCCTTGTGTCTTTCTCTTTTTAATATAGGCACGATTAGGAAGTATTGTCCTGTGTTGATTCTTTTTTTCCCTCTGATGTTTTTGCAGCCTGTTATGTGGGATGAGCTTGTTCAGACAGTAAAAAATGTAGCTGATGTGTTGACAGCAAAGGAGAAATTGACTGATGGAATTCAGCTGCATAATTTAACATACTGCTTTCAAGTCAAGCTGGAAGTTCTAGAATGTTAAACTTTGGCTAATGGATAGTGCTGAGAAAGACAGGGTTCAGAGGAAGTCTAAAAATGGATCAAAAACATACTCATGGTTAAAAATGTAAGAAAAATATTTATTTACTTTGTTTGAAGGAAAGGAAAAGAAAATAAAGTAGGCACATGATAGTTTCTGTTGGCATTTGGACAGTAATAAACAATGGACATGCTCTACCCAACAAGAGGAGCATCATTACATTGAGGGAAATTAACAGCAAACAGTGGACAGAAAGTAATCTCTTCCCTTGAATCAACACTGCCCTTGTAACAAAGCTTCACCAGGTCACTGGGTTCATTGTTATTTTACATGTTCACAGCCCTCAGTGGAAAGCCTCCTGCCTTTGCATTTATTATTGTGTTTCCTGGGCTTTACAATTGCCTGAATTATGAGCCCAAAGGACCAGGGCAGTGACTGGGTCAAAAAGGTGGGGAAAGGGGAAAGAGCTTTGGTAGCTTGTGGTAGCTAAATCCCTAAATACCTGATGATGTCTCTCATGCTCAGTGCAAGGATTAGCAGCTGCCTTTGCCAAGATTTGCAAAGAAAAGCCTGGTGCCCCTTTCTGGATCACATGTGGAGAAAGAATGTGGAAGTCACATTTTTTAAAACAGACCTGCTAGTTATGCACTTTTTGCCCTATAGTCTCATTAAAAAAATAGAATTAGAAGTTAAAAGGTTAAAAATAATAAATTGTTGTAGCACAACGAATTACTGTAAAAGCAAATGAACCATACACAGCTTTGCTTGTCCTGAGTGGTGAGCCAGCAGTTTGCCATTGCTGCCTTACCAAGGTATTCCCAGTAGCTGCAGTGTGCAGGGAAGGTTAGAAGTATTTTTTCTGAAAAACACTCACTCCTATGTGAAATACAGAATTAAGTTAGCACTAATTTGGGGAAGAATAACGATGGTTTTCATGTAAGGAACATTTCCTTCAGGCAAGTAAACATATATTGCAGGTGAACTGAAAGACAGAAATCAACCAATACTCATAATGACAAGGTTTCTGATTAATTTTGTCTAATGCTGCTGTGGGATTCAGATTTTTCTTCAAACACCTGAGTCTCACTTGCCTCTATGGACATCTGCTGCCATGGGAAATGCCTTAGAGTATCCTTTCTCTTTTCTCACTGCTTACCTGGATGGATATATATCCTTAGACTGCTCTAGTGCTTCTGGGTGCCCAGGTGGGGCTCTTAGAGGTTACTTCATCAGGCAACTCCAGACCCCAGGGTCATTCCTCCTTCCTGGCCTGGTAATTGCAAGATTTCTACAGTTCTGTGCCCCCAAGCTGGGTAAGTAGAGAGGCAAATGTACACACACACAGTCAAAATATAAACAGGACTGGCCAAACACACACCAGCACAGAGAGGAAAGAGAACATCTACTGCCACACGTGGCACTCAGCACTTTGGGCCCTTTGCTTGTATGTCACATAATAGGTTTTGAACACCCAAAGTAGGTTTCTTTAAGCATATCATGACAATTTCTTAACAGACCAAAAGTCCTCTTCTCTTGTCTCTCATATTTAGTCCTGCAGAAAATCATCTCCCTTAGTATTCAAAATCCTCATGGAATTGCAATGCCTATTCCAGCTTTGAAAGACTGTGGCACATATCTGAATATTTCATCAGTTTGAATCAAATTCAGCTTGCATTACTCTCAAGGTGTCAAACCCTGGAAGCACCTACAGTCACAAAGAAGTCCTTTTTGGTCAGCCAGAATTTCCTTTGGTTCCCTTAGTGAATTGTGATTTGAAAAATGTGTCCCACCACTCTTTGCATCTCAGTTGAGGAACTTTGGAAGCTTGTACAAAATGATTTAACTTGAGAAAAGGACACAGTCCAGAGTCTGATTTTATAGTCATATGTCTCAGGCTTTTTTGTTTTGTTTTGTTTTGTTTTCTAGGTGAGACATTGGTCTAGATCCTTGTGTATTTACAGATAAATGTACAAAGAATATTAGTCCCTCAAATTCTCTTAACTGTCTCCCGAAAATTAATAGACTAATTTGCTGCCCTTCCAGACTTCAAACTCTTACATTTTTGTCCACAGACTTAAACAGGCAAGATGAGAAAAGATCCATTGTACTCTCAGGGACAGATAATTATTTCCTGTCAGCATATCCTTATAAGAGTATTTTTTTTTTAAACAGAGATAAGAAGGGTAGAGAAACCCTTCCATCCTGTACTCCTGCAAAAGATTGAAACCTGCGGAGAGACTGGAACTCCTTATTGACATAGATAAGGCTTTCAGGAGGATCAGAGGGGCAACTGTTTCAAGGCAGTTCAGCATTTCCGGAAGCATAACAAAAAGGCTAAAGAGAAATGGATACTCTAGAGGCTAAAGATCTACAGTGGGAAAACAGCGCTAAACTAATTTGCAGCCTGAGCAAAAAGTGACCAGGTAACTTGGGAAAACTTGCTTTACTATACCTATATTTTTCCACCTACTAAGGAAGCTATAATAGAAGTCAGAGAAAGAGAAGTATAAAGTAAATCCAGTAGGATGCAAGGTCTAAAGGTATTAATACTTTTAAAGCTCGAATAATAAAAATTCAGTAATTTATTCCTTATGCTTACGTATATGTATGAAATATCAGATTCCAGTAATGAGCTGGTTAATAATATCAAAAATAAAGCAATAGAGAAGTGGAAATAATGAAGTTGGTTAAGATTCTGTTAGTTCTCACAGGGGAAAAAAGGGCTTTATTGTGATTCAAGCAGAACAGCCAGATTTCAAGTATTTTATACTAGCAGGTAATGGGAAATTACCTAGGTTTTTCCTGTATTTCTGCTCCAGCATCTTAACTTGAGCATTCTACATCATTCTATTTCATGGACTCTGACACTTGGTAAGCAGGTTTAAAAACTTTTATGAAGAAGGAAAAAAACCCCATAAATTCCTTTTGTTTTCAACTATTATAATCACAATTTTCAGAAAACAGTATCTGTATCCTGGGCTGAAGGTTTGTTACAATGGCATGTCACATCTGGATAGATCAACCATATAATATCGTTTGACTGGCAGCAGCTTTGCCAATTTGTGGAAAGGCACCTCTAACTGAGGCAGCAATTCCAAACACATTTCTTCTTCTAGTGTAAAACATGTGCATCACTGCCTCTTGGGCTCTGTATTGCTCTTTTGGCTGGTGGGGTCACAAATCAGGCTTCAGGAAGGGAATATCCATACTGCTTCCAGGATCTCCAGAACCAGAGCCTTTATAGAGGTAGCTTATCTATCATTAATCTAGATTTCTTGGGTAAAATCCATGGACTGAGCGTATTACAATAGTCACGCTTGGGCAGACAGCATTAAAACCATCAGTTTTTTATGAAAACTACCCAAACCAAGACAAGTTTGAGGAGAACTGTTGTATCTTCCCTTCATTCAGTGTCTGAGAGTTAAATACTTACACTTCTTCACCAGAAAAACAGATCTGGTGGGTGCAGCTGCCTGTACTACCACGTCCCTTTTCTCTAGCACATTTCTTACGCACACTGGTTACCAGCATTTGCTTTGAAGGCAGGTAAGGACCATTTATGAGAACCATTCCTGAAAGGAATCAGACAAATATTTTTATAAATTATGGAGGTCACAACTACCTTTTAATGGGCAAGCTTTAAATTTGTTTCACTTATGAAGTTCACACAGCGCATCTAATTCTAGATGTATGTTTTGTGCCACTGTAAAAACAGGGGTTCCTGAAGCCATAAAAATTTTATTGAAAAAAAAGTACCCACAGTCTCTTGTTAAAGGCACATTAAGACAATGATTTAAGTATTTCAAATTAATAGTCTTCAAGATAATCATATAGTCTTAAAATTTAGGAAGTATATTCTGTAATGTTCCTTTATGTGTAAAGCTGTTCAATCAGTCCTGGAAGTAGAATGAAACAATAGAATTTAAGTGACGGAGACAAATTGCTAAGAGTAAACACTCATGTTGAAAAGTCCCCACTAATCCAGATGATGACAGATAAACCAGACCACTTGGTGTATGATGAATAAAGTCTGCATTCCAGCTCTTAATTAACACAGTTAAAATGCAGGAAAGGTTGACATCCACTTGGGGTAAGATTCATCTCATCTGACTTTAGACACCTACAAAGCCGACATCTCCATCTAAATGGCTGTCTAGACTCCTTCTTTAGCTGATGAAGAGGAATAAGAGGAATAACATTTCCAGAGCTTTTACCTTTTTTTTTTCCTTGTCATTTTGTCTCCCTTCCAACATAAGAATGAAATTAGCTGAGCTCTAGATGTGGCAATTTTTCTCAATCAGGTATGAAAGGAGTCTATTCACTGGCATCATTGATGCAAATGTCTGCACGGCAGACATTTGTATTTAGCCAGATGAATCATACTGACAGTCTGTATGATTTTAACTCTTCTCCATCCTTTCTGATACAGAACTATTTTTACTTGCATTGACACAAAATAAGAGAATTTCATTTCAGAAAGGCGTATGCATGGCAGTACACAAGGACCAAGGCAAGAAACACTTAAAATGGGAGAAACTTGCAATATTCGGTGTTACATAGTTCTTTCTGCTTCAGAGACATCAAAATAAAAGGAAATTGCTGCATTCTTTACCCTCCAGCTCTACTAATCTATACTGCTAACAAATCAGATAGTTACAGTAAGACAGAAATAAAACGTATGTGCAACATATTCCCAATCAAATTTGGAAATCTTGACATTTAAGGAAATTACATTTCATTTCCGTACTGCTGTTTTAAAAGTGCAGGTGAAATTTCTCAGTTTTATTTTTAAATCAGAAGGTAAGACCTTAAAAATATGCTTCAAACAAGGTTAGTTTTACATCTAAGTAGTAAAACCTGATGAGTTAAAACAGCAAAAATAGTGAGATTCAGAGGTGAGCCCTCAAAATTAGTAAATGCTTGACATTTCTAGATAAACCTTATTTTGACAAACCTGTGTGTGCATCATAATAACATCTTTATTAACATCAGTATATTTTTACTGGTTTTTTTTTACAGGTTTTCTTTCCATCTCCTTTATGCACTTATAGGATGGATATTGTGTTTCAAAGACATTGATAAATCTGCAATTTGCTGATTTTAGTTATCTGTTTAGGAAATTTTAAGCCAGTCTGATCATAATTAATAAACATTTTCTGTAAATATTAATTACAAATTTGATGTCCAGCACCCTCAACTTTTCTTAATGCCAGTGTATCAGCATATACTTGTCCCACTCTTTCTCTGGTGAGCTCACACCATGTACACCTCTGCCTCAAGGGACTGTCTGTACTCATCATCACAGCCCAGTTCAGAAAGCCCATTTTGATGTGTGCCAGAATCCTCAGATTTAAATTTTTGACTGAAAGCATGGAATTTCAAGGACTTCACTTCTGGATGTTGTTTATGACAGAGACTTTTTTCTGCTCACAAAGTGAGATGAGTCTTGCCCTGTCCCTGGGATGAGCAGGGCCAAGCCAGAATGCTGCAGCTTTCTCCTCCCTGTGTGCTAAGTAGAGGTGGTTAATAGGAAGATGACAATTATAGCTGCCTTATGGACAGATATTTTATTTTAATGTTTGCAATGTGGTCAGATGCCATGGTATAAATAACAGCACGAACAAACAGCTATAACAGCACTAATGACCTTGTGAGACAGTTTGCAAATTGAAAGGAATTTCAGCTTGCTTCTTATTCAGTCTTTTAAAGAAACTGCACTTACCTTCCTTGTGTGAGGAAAAGGAGGCAGCAAGTGTGATCTTTTTAGGCACCAGCACCCTCATGGGATGTAGAAAATCATGCATAATGGAGCTGTCAGGAATCTTTCATATTTAGACAAGAAGTTGACATTGTTTTGGCTTTTTGCCAGATCTTAAGAATGCTATCATTTAGAAGGTGAAAAGTATGTGGGTTTTTTCTTCATATCCAATGGCTTTCCTTTTTTTCTGTTGGATCATAACCCTTTAAATATTAACTCATCTGGGAAAAAAAAAGAAATATTTCAACATGTTAAGGACCAAAATATCCAGTAATTTTCTTTAGACAGCATCTAGTAAAACTCTATGGTCTGTTCTCCAAGCTTCGAGAATCAAAGCAGAAAAAAAGTGTGCCATGCACTTTTTTTTACCACTATGCTGCAGAAATGATTAATATTTTCACACTGTTTAACTCTCACCCATCTACCCCAGCTTTAAGGAAAAAACATTGCCAGCACTTTTCATATTGATGGGCTGCAGGACAGCTCTGGGCCACCTTGCAGTCATATTGCTGAAGGTTGTTATTAATTGTCAGTCTGTTACCATGCTTGTGCTTCTCAGAGATGTCTGATGGCTGGAATTTAATTGTGCAAATAGAACTAGTAAAGGAATATCTAGATAACTGCAGGATAGTTATGAAGGTTGAAAACTCAAGGCGTTTTCCTTGGGGGGGTGCACACGGACAGCCTGTCATTATGACCTGATTGCATTCACAATTTCTGCCCTTGTCTCATTATTGAAGAACACTTCCTCGGCCCCACACATTTCCCTTCCCAAGGCTGGCACCTTCTTCATTCAGCGAGATCCAAATCTGGTGCAGGTACTCTAGAGCAGTCTGAAATACCCTTATCCTTTCCACTCTGAATTAGTCTGTGGGGACAGGAGTAAATGTGCTGTGGTCCAGTAGTCCTGACTGTGCTAGAAGATACAGCTTGTTCTCTGCCTCTTCTTTGAAATAAAGGAAAAACACTGTAACCATCGCTCCCTTCTCAAATATGTTGTTCGGGTTTCAGTCAGCTGCTCTGCCTCATGGTTGTTATCTAAAGAAAACAGATTTTGGGATGGGCCGTACATGCCGGATGGCGGAATGGTTTTTGTCTTTTCTTTTATATACCTTTTACACAGTTCTCTGTATCCACAAGTATTAGCAGTATGCATACTTACAACCTTTTACTTAGTTTAGTGCTTAGTGTTTTGTAAGTGTTCTGCAGGCCTGAGACTAAACACCCCAGAACTGCAGAGCCAGGGAGACCAAACATTCCTACTATCTCAGGAACCCAAGGTCTCCTGACAGGAGGATTCTGTAAACTAGGGGTTAGCCCACCCCAGCCTCATTATTGGGCCCTCTTGTTAGATATGCTAATGTGTAAAGTCTATAACTGGTGTGTGTGATTGACGGGGGGGTGTGCATTTTGCCACGTGTCACTTGGGTGAAGTGGATGCATCAAACAGGATCCTGATTAAAATATTGAGGTAAAGACCCCAACCCTCTTAACCGTGTCTAGCTTCATTTTCCTAACACCAGGGAAAAGGCATCACATGAACCTCTTCAATTTACAAAACAGATGCAAAAAACCCCTTGACTTGGAGCATCACATGCTTATAGTCACCACTCAGAGTTTGTGTTAGCAATTGCAGAATGAAGGACTTTACTATATTTTAGTTGATTGTCTTTGTGTGAGTCACAACTCTATTTCTAACTCAGCTTCATAACAGTATTTGTTTTCTACAAAAAGAAAGGAAGATGTAATGCCAAACAATTACCCCTCAGAAAAAACCTACTTATGTTCCATTGCTAGCATAACTTCCTATTGAGCTGTCCAGTCCTGTACAACTAGAATCAGAAAATATGACAGATCAATAGGACAAAATATTAACTAAAATAAAAAAGAGATTATGGTCAGTGTGATTCAAGTTTTGCCCAAGCTATTTAGTAGAATATATATATTTTTGAACCTTTTGCTGTTTATATAATAGTTTATGGTAGAGGGGTTTTCCTATCAGTAAATTTATATAATATTTTACTCTATTTAATCCAAAGGAGTAAATTTACAGTATTTCACTTAGCCTAACTCCTTGAATGATCTTGTGATGATGGGACATGTGGTGATATTGGTTAATGTGCTGTAGCTGGAGCGAGACCATGCCTGAAATAGCTGAAATGCTTTGTAGGGGCAAAAGGGAAATTAGAACCCAATATTACTATCACCACTGTTCACACCAGCAGCTGAAAAAACACAGTAGACGAGCAGATTTGGTAGCTATTGCTTTAAGGTATCTGGAAATATTCCTCAAACATGTTCTTTTCTGATGCTTCATTATACACAAGCAATTTAAATTGCTACTATTCATATTTTCTATACAATGTTATACTCTGATCCTTGTCTTCCTTGTGCAGTTGCTATCCTTCCTCTGATAAGGAGGTATGTGTTATAATTCTATTTAATATATTTGCATTCTTTATAGTTCATGATTGGTAATTATACTTTTCCTATTAATAGAGTTCTTTCGTCTTTCAAACATTATCTCATTGGATTCCAGCAAATCCTTTTAGGCATACTGAAACTTTCAGGCTCCTGTTACCTAATCTGTCTTTCTGGCTAGTTTTAAAGTACTCTTTTTCTTTTTCTCTCTTTTTTTTTCTTTTTTTTTTTTTCTTTTTTCTTTTTTTTTCCTTATTTTTTTTTCATTTCTGCATTTCTGGAGTGGTGAGGTATTTGAGACTGCACTTCCCCTAGGTAAGATACTGTATCTAGCTATCGACTTTTGCTTAATGATTGAGTTTTCTGTGTGCACAGCTTGTCAATATCTCATAGCTACAATTTCACATCACGTTTTTTCATGTGAATGTCCCTTTTCTGTATAATTAAGAAGCCAAAGAAATATGGGCAGCTGGGGGTTAGTGTGTGAACTGCTGCAGGCTTTTCTGAAGGGCTCTGTGTAGGATTTAGAGCCATTCATGTGGTCTACAGCAGATATTCTGGTGGGTTGAGACTATAGCAAGGCCTTCTGGAAATAGATGCCACCAAAGGATTGTTGGTACAAAGAAGTGAACAAACCGACTTAGTCTGATGGAAATAACCATTACAATTGGTGCTTTCTGGTCTGTAAACTCCTGAGAGCCAAGGACTTTTTTCTCAAAAGGATTCTATAACTGTTACACCTGGTGGTTATGTCATGACATAAAACACAGTTTGAATTAATTATTTAGCATGGTGCAGCCCACTTTGACTTAAAAGCTATAAAAAGCCCGCCCGAGAGAGAATTAATTATTGCCGGAAATAACATATAATTACAATGTTGCAAGGAAAAGATAAGAATTAATGTGCCAGGTGTAAGTAGATTAGACCAGCTTGACAGAAATGAGCAACTAAAAAAGAATTTATAGATGAAAGCTTACAGCCTTGCATCCATAGTGACTAGAAAGCATTACCATGTGATGACTGCTTAGTGGCTTATGTAAAATGAGATTTTGGCTTTAGACTCATTGCTCAGCGACAGGTCTCTATGTCACAAATCTGACAACAAAATGGAGTGAATTGAACATCTCTTCAGAGAAACGAGGAGAGAAAAACTCAGAGGCTAAATTAAACACTTTTGCCTTCTTGAAATTATCTCCTTGGGCAGGAATTGAGGAGTCCTGTGGCAGAGAAGAGCTTTGTGAGGATGCATGTTTCTCTCTGTTTTTCTGTCCTTGTCCAGTGGAGCAGGACTATGAACTTCAGGGTGGAGGGCCTGCTGAATTTCACCAGAAAAAAAAAAAAGAAAAATACTGCTTTATTCATGGTCTATCAAGCAGGGGGGAATGAAGAGGAAGAAGGAGAAAATGAAGTTTTCACAAGGCTTGCCAATTTTCAGCTTAAGAAGGAACATTTATAGTCCACTCTTTACAGCTAGGATGTGTGTTATGCCTACTTTGAAGGCCAATTTGCAATAAGTGATCTTTTCCCACTGTGTGGAGTCTAATCAGGAGCACCAATACCCTGAATGAACATGAAAGGCGATTGTACTCATGGCTTTCCCCTACCTAGGGTTACAATATGGCTTCACTAAGGCACCTCAGAGAAGTCAGAACTACAAAACATAGAAACGCTGAAGAATTTAAAGAACTCTTGGGAAAGACAAAAAAAGAATGTCTGAATATAAACTGTCCATGGCAGAAATTTGTATCTCATTGGAATGGGATAAAGATCCCTCGAAGCCCATCCCACAGGAATTTTGCAGAATTGAACAAACATAATTTGTGTTCTGAAATTGTTCAGCTCTTGGAAAAAAGTCAGTAGGCTCTGCACCTGGTCCATCTCCAGGATGAAATAAAATTGAGAAACTTTTAAAGGATCTTTCCTTATTTTCTACCCTAATTTACATGCAACGATGACTAGGACTTTCAGGAAAATGGTTTAGTAGAATAAAATGTGCTGGCAAGGGACAGGCTGGCCTTGTGGTTTTGAGTATAATTTCCAGGAGTTTTGGCGATGTAAGTCTAAAATCAATTAATCTGCTGATGTGAACCTATGAAGAGGACCTCTGAAGGTTTGCTAACTAATGCTTAATACTTAAATAAATAAAATGCTAATATACAGATCTAATTTTTGGTTGGTTACCTCATGGAGATTGCTAGAAATAAAACACTTTACAGCATGAATTGATCCATTGTTTTGATTTCAATTATATTGGGCCATGCATAATTATGATTGACTCTTGTGAGCATTCACAAATTCACATAATGAAGAGTTTAGTATAGCAATAGAATCAATACAGAGTAAAGCTTTGTCAATGTTATTTAAGACTTTACAATTAAGATCACAAAAATATCTTGGAGAAGTTAATGTTTCAGTGCCCACATTAACATTCCCCAGTTGCTGTTTTATTGGCATTCATTTAATAACAGAAAGACACAGGAATATAAATAAGAAGAAAACCAATATGTGTTCATGCCTACATCCACATCATAAGTGTCCTAATTGTCACTCACATAGAGACAATGAGTTAGTTGTAAAGTTGCAAACACTCTTTTGCCCAGGCCTGAATGAGAAAATACCTGGCAACAAGCACAGAGAATCCATGTGGAAGATCACAGCTTGTCTGTGCTGCATCACCAGTTGAGACCAGGCTGTTGCTTGATGTCTTTCTTGGTGGCCTGGGACACACTTGGGTGTATCCCTGTCACTTGCACAGTGTGTGATTTGAAATGTCTCCATGAATAGGCTGTACCAACATTGTATCCAATGGTCAAGCCTAGGAATTTGACCTTCTGTGGTATCAAAAGATTGCAGTAGTCCCTGACATGTTTTGATTTGTGTAACCTGCCATTTCCCAAACACTTCCAAGCCACAGTGCAAGAGTCAGGGAAGGACAGAGATGAGCCTCACTGGCTGTTTTCCAGTCGCTCTCGTATTTGGTAGGTTAGAAAAATTCATTAATATGGATATTATGGGTCATTCAATGCCCTGTTGCTCCAATGTCATAAACATGTTGCTTTATTAAAATAGCTGTAGAATATCCAAATACCAGCCAATTTGTCTTTCCCATCTTTATTCCTTGCCTCTTTTGGGTATGAATTTTGCCTCTTTCTATGTTTTGCAAGGTGGGACATTTTGGTTTTTGTGCTCAGTGCTTTTTGGTTCAAAAAGGGGCAATTAAAACCAAAGAAAACAAACAAACAAACAAAAGGAAAATGTAGAAAAAGCCCTGTGTTTCATCATGCTTCACTAAAATAAGAACACACCCCTGGTGGCTTTCTGATCACCAGTTCCAGCCCCTGCTGCCACTGGCACAGACACACAATCCCTCCCATAAACTGATCAAGCTCCAGCTACTGCAGTTCCTCTCTGAAGTCCTCAGCCCATTGAGTCGAACAGGTCGGCTCCCTGTCTCGTCACTGTCAATAAGTGACAAGACTCTTTTCTGAAAGTTCTCAAAATAAAGGAAGCAGAGGAAGAGGGAGGGTAAAAGCACATGTTAAAATGGAAGATTGATTTTGCAGATTAGCACAATTATGGGAAGTCACAGTGAGGTTTCTTCAATAACCAAAATCAGCTTTTGCTAATCATATAGGGGTATTTGGGAATGGATTTTGTAATTCCTTCTTTGGAATAGTATTATGTTCTTTTCACATAAATTGTCTAGGCAGAATACTAAAAATTATCAGCTACTATAAAACATAAATAATTTTGAAATTCTTTAATAATTGTCAAATGAGAGGTAGGACTAATCTTCAAAATCTGTGAGCTTCAAAATCTTATTGGGAAGTGATATAGGCGTGCACCTATGACTTGCATTTATATTGCTAGTAAGACATATATTTAAAATGGAGGTTTGATCACAATAATACTGAACATTCTGGTAATTCCAGGTTTACCCTGTTTTTACATTTCCCTTGACATCTGCTTATGGGCACTCTGGGAGATGAGATATTGGGCTGTACAGATCTTGGATTTGTCCAAGTGAGACTGTTCTTATATTCTTCCCTACTTTCATTAAATTCTTCTAAAAATCTAATCACATTCTCACTGCACAGTGACATTTTCTCATTTATTACCTAATTTGAAACTGCTTCTAATTTTCAAGAAACATTTATATCTACTCCTAATCTCTAAATGAAGTTGATAGGGTGTTTGGTTCAGTTTAAGATTAAGAAATCTAAATTTTGTTATCTAGCACAGATGTCTACTGTTACACTAGGTGTCTATGATCCTGTTACAATCAATGAAGACCTTGTCAATACAAATCATAGAGTCTCTCCAACTCCCTGGTCTTTATAGATTGCATTGATTGCATCTCCATTAATGATAATGGGAGCTTCTATAATGATCTTGATTCAGTTTCCTAAATTTAGATGCCTAATACCTTTGAAAAGCTATACTGTATCCCCTGGCAGTTTTCTGCTGCTTCAAAAGGATTCAATTCTCTTCCAGCAGGTTCCTTGTCAGATCTATGAACCCATTGGTGGGTCTCTTGAATAAACTAGAGAGTTTGAAAAGGGCAGTGGTGAGGCAGGAGAATGGAGCCTGTTGTGCACAAGTGGACACCTGAGTTTGGGATGATAATGAGAGTCTCACCTTTGCTTTTACTACCTATAGGTTGGTAATGCTGCTCACAATTAAGCAATTCCTTAATGCAAAATGAAAAATATTTCATCTCCTCTTGGGTGCTGAATGAAATCTGAGATTTCATTTTCTCAGTTTTTTGAGTATCTGCAGTTCTGTCATAGTAGCAAAGTGATAATGAAGATAACTGAAAAATGAAGACTAAGAAGGACTTAGTGCATATGTTGTCTTGCTGCTTCATTTAACTGTTTCTTTTTTCATGTATAATGTTTGCCTGGGGGTTTTAACTGGCAGGGTAAGCAACAGTTCTCTCGAAATCTTTTTACATTTTCCCCAAAGACTGGACACAGAATTGTTGTGAGTAAATCATTTCAGTATGTATTCAAGACCATAATAATTTAAATATTGCCCTTCAACAGAAGACAATCCAAAGCACTATTTGGGCAGCAAGCCCAATATTCAAATACAAGTGAAAGTCCAAAAGTGGCAACCTCACTATTCAGGAAATGAGAATCAGGAACCCTGGAATTGTGTTATAGAATCAATCATCTTATTACTTGTCTTATTGTGCATCATCTGCACTGAGCACCTGTGCCACATTTACAAGATTCTCTTTAGCCAGAGAACTGAAACACACAGACATCCACAACAGAAAGGAATCTGAGATTTCATACTACTGGTTTCTATAGGAATGGAGGATTTAGGTTAAAAAAAGACAACTGCTATGAATATTACATTAAATTTTCAGGCTATTGTGACACGTTTGGTTGCCCAGCTCTGTCCTGGGGAATACAAATGAGTGTTCATTCCATCTAAGCCCCTATGGCTGACTTCAGTGGTCCAGCTGAGGAATTTCTATATTTAATCATAGCATATGTCGTACATTTTGTTTCTCAAGTGACAAATGTAGAGACTGTAACAAAGATTTCCCCTATGAAGCCAAGGAACTTCATGTAAATACAACTCCTCTTACTGAGTGGGACTATAAGGCCAGAAACGGAGGCATTAACAAATAGAACTTGCTTTTGCTTTTCCCTGTCATTTAAAAAAAATACTTATATTTCAGAGAGTGGTTAGCAGAATCTGAAAAGCCATCCCAAGAGTTTTTAAGAGCATTTAAGCCCAGAGAATTTTCCCTAAAGGCTGGGAGAGTTCGTGGTTAGGGAGGTAGGTTATATTTCCCATTCCACCTTGTTACTGAATGGAGGGGGAAAACCAAGATATCTTCTGGAGAGCAATGGCCTTTAATCCTTGAGATAAGAAGTCAAGCATTAAGAACAGCAGTTTTAGAAAGGCTGTAGGATTACTTACCTGGAAAGTAAAAGTAATTCTGTCAATGTGCAAAAAACTGGGGGAGTTTGCCACTATCACAGCAGACAAGTGGATTTTTTCTTTCTTTTATTCTGAAAATTGACCTTTCAGTCCAAATAAAAAAGTGGAAAATGTCCACATCAAAGCCTATTTCCCTAATAAGTATTATTATTCCCTAAGAGAGTATTTAATACTCTCTTTAACATGAACTTTCTTCCTTAATAAAACTAAAAGACTGCAGAAGTGGTTCTAGATACCTGTAGGATCCATCCTGTGGTAATGAGAGAGATGAGTCAGATACACATTCAGATGAGCAAGGTTAGTCTCTATAATAATCTTCCTCTTGCTTTGGATCATTACAGTGTTTCAGATTAACTTCTATCCTGCCAAGTGAGAACAAATCTACTTTTCAATTATGAAATAAAAACATAGATATCTTCAGCAAACTGACAATGTCCAGTGCCAGCTATTTCCACTAAGATGCCAGGACACAGTCAAAAATCCAGATAGAAATCAGTTTTCCTCAGGACATATTTCTACTTAGCTTATGGTAGCCCAAGACTGTGGACAGTTGAATTAACATTTAAACTACTAAGAAAGCCTTAATTTATGGTCTTAATAACTTATAAGAAAAATCTAAGTTGGAGTAGGAAAGCAGTTGTTACATATTTTTTGCCCTTCCATGCAGAAAGGTTTAAGCTTTGCTCCAAGCTGACACAATGAATTACATTTAATAAGTCCAGTCAGAAGCACGTAGTCAGTCATTAAGATCTGGGAAACGAATCTACCTTGTCACATCATTTTCTTGGCTGTGAGGACTGGTACACCCTGAACATCCCAGTCTGCTGTACTGAAAAATGTGGGACAGACTATTGATTGAAACTCTGACCATTCTTATTTTCTAGATGAAATGTCCATTCTTGCTAAGCTTTTAATCTCCATGTGGATATGGTCAGTTTAGCAGTGTAATTGTAAAGAAGTGACAGTGGTATAGACAGGAGGATGTGATGTCTTAATCAACAGTAGACATAATATTTCTGGGAACTGCTGATCAATGTGGGTTAGTGGTGGAAAACATATTGAGAGGATTGTGGGAAATAATGTCTACAAACTCTCATGGGCTTAGAAGCACAGGCCAAGAACAGTTTTAATAGAAACACAGGTATGATCAGAACAGATAGGAAATGAGATAAGGCAGCCCCTCTCTTCAGAAATGTCTTCATTTCTCTTCACCTCCTCAGCAAAAAAATATGATATGTGATGTTGCAAAATGCCCCTTTGGTAAACAGCAAAACAAACAGCACTAACAAACTGCAATTTAAATGTCCTTAACCTACTGCAGCCTCAGTTATTTTTCCAAAAAGGTAGCTGAGGGGGGGTCATTCTGAAACCCTTATACTGATGACCAGATCTCCTACTTCCAGGACTTCACAGGTCCTTGCTGATCTTTGCTGGCTGAAACTGGCTGGCTCCCAGTAAAAGGGAAGCTGTGACAAAGAGCTCTTGCTTTGTCCCAGAAGGACATCATCTCTACCATTGATCAAAGATTACACCATGGAATGAATCCTGGTTCAAACTGCAACTGTCTCTGTTGAGTTTGAACACAGATCTGTTTTTCTGGAAATGCTACAGCTGTATATAATAACACATAAATTCATTTCTACAGAAAAAGAAAGGAGCAGTTAATTACTTAGTTAGTGGTTATAAAGAAGTCATAAGTGAGCCAAAAGGAAAAACTGAAAAATTTTGACCCTATGGCTCTTGTTTCATCATTGGTTCATAAATGTTTTTCCTTACCTGGGTATTAATCTGACCTTGTTTTCAGCTCGGTATTTCAGCATTTGTCCTGAATATGCTGTGAGTTTTGTACAGAGAGGAGCACTGTCTGCTCATTGTCAAGATTTCACCCACGAAGAGGAAACATGGAGCATTTGACAAGCTTTTCCCATGGTGCCAGTGTCTTTTTTGCTATACACTTTTGTGTGAGATCGCCTTGTGAGGAAGAGATGGAGAGAGGCAATTCTGAAAAGCAGTAAACTATGGTGTGATAATGACAGGAGAAAGAAGAGTGGGTGGAGGAGACACTTTCACTCTTCAGACTTTAGAAGTCTCCTTTAAGGTGTGTACTACTGGTGGATAAAGAGACAAACTTGCAGTGATGTGTCTGTCAGGACTGCTTAGCAGTGAAGAATCAAGATAGAAAGAAATTGCACAAGAGTCTATTACTGTTGCTTTCTAGGTAGGCTGTAGAAGAGAAAGAGTGCAAAGGAAGAGCTACAGTTTACAGTCAGTTTGGCAGCTATTCCCATCCTGGCTTTTCATATTTAAAATTCATTTTACTGCAAGCATTTGAAGGATCACTCTCCCTCCCTTGCCCCTGTGACAGTTCTTTTAAGAGGGCAAAGAAAAAAAAAATCAAATAAATGATATGTCTGCTCTGTACCCGTTTAAAAAGCTGTGTGTTTTATTTAATGTCATTTCTGTATGCACGCATCTCACATGCTTTTTAAACTTTTATTTTTATTAAGACAAAAATGGAGGAATCAGTCTATAAATCTGGACTACATCCCTGTTAACAACTTGATCTTTTCTGTTTACTCATTATCCCTGCCCTTCTCCCATCTGTTTCCATCACTGTCAGTAATGAATACACCCCTTTGAGTTCCTTAGAAAGTTAGATCCTGTGAAGCTACAAATTGCAGCCTTTAGGAGGGGTGACCATCTACACACAAAAAAGTGAAGCTCTATGCATATAACTAATTTTTACTGCCTTATGAGTTTCTGTCTGTACTGAAGCTGTGAAAGAGGCAATTTCTGATGTTTAAATTGGGAAAAAGTAGCCGAGGCTCTCCTGATTCCCGGATTTCCTGCTGTTGTTGCTGGAGGAGAAGTTACCTATCCTCAACCTACACAGTATGCACAAGGGATTAGAGATCATGTCATTTGTCAGTTTAAATCAGATTGGGGCTGGAAAGTGGAAAGAATCTTTGGGCATTACCTCTTGTCTTCTGCTCATCAGTGTCTGCTGCCATCCAGTCTTTGGAGCACTTTGGGGAATTTTGTCATTGTCTCCAGTAGGAGCTCAGTAGAATTTCATATAAGACACTGATAAATGGAAAAAATATTTTGTGTTCTTTTTGCCATTCAAATTACATATAGAATAATTTAATATAATTAAAGGATTTTTAATGAATTTAATAAACAGTACAGTTCAATGCTTACTGCAGGTATAAAATGTTGAGCGTTTATTGTGTTTTGAGTGTTTGTTTTTTTTTTTAATTTTACATTGAATTTAGAAGAAATGTTTTTTTGTAATGGATGAATTTTAAGTCCTCGTATTTTGCAGTCATACTTAAAAGAATGGAGAAGAAAATGAAAACTAACTAATAAAGTCTTAACTAAATAAGCATTAAACAGCAGGTGTGAGGTGAGTTGACTGGTAAGCAATGTGTTGGTGATATCATTCAGTAATTTCCATTTTTTGGCTTGACCTCATGTTTTTCTCTATGACTCTCACTATGGGATACTTGGCAAAGAGATAAACTTCTGGTTCAGTGAGCTGCTGCAAAGAAGCTGTACCTTTGCACCAGCTGGATAAGCAGCTGATGCCAGCAAAATAATACCAAACCGATAGAATTTTTTTTACAGTGGCAAAAATATGGTATTCAAGGTCTATTCTGTCCAAACACTTGTATGAGAAGTTGGGAGCCTTGCTAGAAGCTAAGAAATTACCTGTGCTGTTAAATCATAAGGCTTTCCAGGCACAAAGTGTGGGTGAGCAGCAAGCAGCTGGTAGCTCTAACAATCAGGGCAATTACTTCTGTTCTGAAAGGGACAAAATGGAAAATAAATGGAAAATAAATATTGACTTATATTGCTGGAAATGTAATGCTCTTCTCTGACCTAGAAAGAGACGGCTGCTGTTCTTGATTCTGGGTAGTGCTTGGTCACAGAATCACAGCATCATTTATTTGGAAAGGGCCTCTTTGGAGAACCTGGTCCAGTCTACTTGTTTCAGAGTAACTTGAAGAGTTTTCAAGTGAGATGAATGGAGAAAATGTGCCAGGGCAACACACCCCATCTTTAATTCAGTTTCCCCATGAATTTTTAAAAAGGCAATGCACAGAAATTTCAGTGCTTGACAGAGTAGCTGTTCGTAACAGAAATAAACTTTTTTTTCTTTTTGTCCTTACCTAATTTCATGACTTTCAGAGTAAATTTCACACTTACTCAGAAAGTTCTGAAGTTATGCAAGGACAAAATTCAGTTCTTGTGAGTAAAGATGATTTATCATTCAGGTTGAAATGGTGGTTTTTGTTCAAATAATTTTTTAGGACAGGGTAAGAGAACACAAAGGATTTTACAGTCCAGCCTTCTTCTTCTCCAAATAATAATTAGCTTTGTCTCTTCTTCTACTGTTGGTCAGTAATTGCAATTAATATACCTGCCCTTCACATTTTGAAAGAGTAAGATATGTGTCCACTCCATCCCATCCCTCCTCTTTTGTACTATCACACAGGTCAAATAGCAGTCTCTGATACAGAAATTGCATGTCTGGACTGCTATGTAGACACATCTTAAAAAGCCCCAGAGTGCAATGAACCCTAGTGGGAGGAAGACTCCAAATGCAGAAAGTTAATTTAAAAGATGACCATCTTTCTACCTCAAAATAGACAGCAATTCTTCCATCAATTTATAATAATATTTATACAGTCTCTAATAATAGTTGATTGCTTCAGTGCCTTAGAAGAAATTATAACCAAAACTTTTTTTTTAAGGCAGAAAACATTATCATCCCCATTTTTTTAGGTAGGATAGCAAGACAAAGACAAAATGAAGAGAGCTAAGCAGTTAGAAAGGGTTAGGAAAATATAAGAAGAGATCAGGTACCAAGCTGAATGTTTAGAAACAAAATCTCATCAGGACCCTATTGTCATCATTAAATGCCTAAATACCCCTAGAATTCTTTGTATGCCGTGTGCCAACACAGTACAAGCAGGAAGGTATCCCTTTACAGAATTCAGCTTTCACTAATTGATCTGATATCTCCACTGCAAAACAGGAACAAATTAGTTTGTCTGTTTTTAACTCCCTCTCAGACCCCTCCCTAAACACTTTTAATGTCACTATTTCCTCAGGAACTGAAGGTGTGCTGAGCAGCATGTCCTGCTCAGAAATATGATAATCTCTCTTCAATGTTTGGCAACTAGTATCTATTAATTAAGAATCCATCATTTTTACTCTGTAATTATATTTATTAAATCCTAACTCATATCCTAACTATAATTAGTTCCTGCTAATTAATTTTATCAAATCCCTCTAGATTCATATCTAAAGTAAATATTGAGTAGCCCTACACTAATTATTTCAATCAACGTGGAATACATTTCAAATGACTGAGAATAGTTTCTATTAATTAAATTTAGTATAAAATAAATTTTCAGTACAATGTGTTTGTAAATGTTAAGATTTTAAGATAAAAGAGAATAAAAGACTGGTATAATGAGAAATACTCATTTGCATATTAGACCAAATTAAATAAGACAATTCCATCTAAGCCAGAATTTTTCATGGGAAAACAAAGAATTTTTTATATGTGAAATGTATGAAGAATTATGGCTGAGTACTGTAATGATTTATCTTGAAAAACTTTTTCACGTCCTTTGAAGTAAATGGGTCTCCCTATGTTTTAAAAATATCTATTTTAATTTTTTAAAATTATTAAAAATTAAATAATATTTATGTAACTAATTTTTCAAGTAAAAGCTGACAGTGAAACACTTTTGAATAAGGTGCAACATTTTTGTCAGAATGAACTGGGGGAATCACCCTCACCTACCAGCGCTGAAAGACAACCTGCTTGAGTTACAGAACCCTAGGATAACCTGATTCGGAAGGGAACTGCCTCCAGCCCCTGGTTCCCTTGCTATTGGTAACAACTTGGTCTATACAGCAAATTATGATGTCATCTTGGGTTCCTTAAAGCAAAGTGGTTGAAAATGAGGTAGCAACAAGAAGTCAGCATTCAGATCTGTTTTGGTCTCCATGGGTTATTCTTGACCTCTAGCTGGAAGGATCACTGGAGTAGATGCCACTTGGATCTTCCATTCATCTACAGATGTCTCAGAAAACCAAGGTATCTAAAATGGTCCTTTACTTAAGCTGCTGCAATCTGCTGAAAGTTTCTAGGCAGCAGCCCAAGCTACTTACTGGAGTTAAAATAAGAAAGATTTTTGTCAATGTTTTAATCCAAGTTAGCTGTACATCATATCTCCATTTGTACACAATGGTCAGAAAACTCCTGAAATACTCAGAACTCTGCTGTTCCAGATTGGGGCAGAGGGGGTATTCAACCCTCCTAATATTAGAAATCCATGCTGTACTTTCCGCTCTTGCCTTCCCCTAAATGAAACAGAAACTTTCATCTGCCTTATTATAGAGAAAAACTACAAACCAGGAAGAATTTCATCCTTACAGTGTTTGTTTCTTTTTACTGTCTCTATAAGGATGTGGGGTGACCAGCTCAGACAGAATCATTTCTCCTGCAGATGCCTTTGATAACATTGCTCCTGCTGTTGAGACTGTGGAGGCTTTGAGCAATGTTGAGTAAATAAAAATGGAAATAACATTAGTTTTTGCATTGGTTTTGTCAACTGTTTTGGCCTTTTGGAATTAAACCTTTCTTAAGATTTAGTGACTGGTGAGAAGAGCCTGTAACATTTTTGAAGGATGACAGTTTGCTGTCATGGGCGGTTACAGAAGTTGTAGCATTTGGTGGTGAAGGGAAAACAGATTTCAGCTCCGTATCTGCCATAGGTTAGTCTTGATTTCAACTAATGTAACACAGGTCAATTGTGTAAAGTAGCTTCCATCTGTGGATATTTGATTTTAATTAGCAAAGAATGCAAACTAGCAGAAGTGAAATCGTAATCCAAGCAAGAATGTGTGATACTATATTTCAGACATATTTTAATCTTTGTTAATAATTTGCAGTATCACTCACTATTTGGCACTATGACAGTCATTTTGCCACAGAGATCATAACAACACCGATTTTTTTTTTTAAGTTTATAGAGAACCTCAAATATGTCTTTAATTTTAAAATCTTATTTAAACATGCATGTACACACACATAAAGGAAATTTAAATATTATGGTCTGTTTTGTATCACTGTGCATATTGGTATCAACGACTTGTTTTTCATGTGCCATTTGATATCCCTTTACCACTCCAAATATGCTCCTGGGAAAGCTTTACAGATTTGTAGGATAAAGAAGCCATTAGTATGACTCTTCTGATGATGTATATTTTCAGAGACTGGATTTCCTGCAGCTGCTTCTGTTTTGAGCTCAGTAACATGTGGTTGTGTAAAATATTTATTTTCCATGAAGATATACAATCTTATTTTTGATAGTATCAGCAGATGGTTAGTCTACCTCCTCCATCAATAGTTTATTCCAGTGGTTTATCATTTATACCATATGCTTAAAATTAATGACACATTTCCTATCTGATTTTGTCTGACTTCAATAAAGCTCCATTAATTTCCTTCAGTTGTTTGCCCATCTTCAGGCCTTTACTCATAGCTTTCCCTCTACCTTACTGCTATATCAACCTTTTTCTTTGCATTCTTTCCTCCCATTCATTTAGCTATGAATTCTCTGGATCTGTTTGTTTTATTTGTTAATTGAAGTATTTGATCTATTTGTGACTATTAGAGAAAAAATACTCTCAACAATCAAAATCAGATTAAGCCATAATTGTTCAATTTTCCTTGGTAGGTGCCAAGCATTTCAAAAAGTTCAGTCTCTAGCAGAAAACTTTTGTTTCTCTTAATGATTGATCAAAATAGTTAGAATTTCTTCAGGCATTCAGTCCTTTGTCTTTCACTGATAGGAAATCTGGGAACCCAGGGTTTCTGTCCTCAAGAACAGGAGGTGAAGGAGGAAGACTGTGACCTGAATAAAAGGAAGTGTGAAGAAAGGACAGCAATCTTGCTGGCACAGCTTCTGGTCACCAGTTCTTTCACACCCAGAGATTTTTCAGCTTTTTCATAACCATTTTTGGATTACCACTCTCATGTAAATGCACACAGAAACTTTTCCTTCTTTGCCATCCCTGACACTTTGCTGGCGATGTTGCCCATTGGCTGCAGCACCATTTCAGGTCAGTGTAACCCTGTAAATAAGGAAATCAAAGAATTTTGAGGAACATGCATTCAGAAATGATTCTTAAAATAGTCGGTTTTTTACTGTGTCTTCAGTGGTGGCTGTTAAATCTGTTATGAAACTGTCATCAACCACTTTGAATGACTGCAATTTGCAATGCTTTTTCAATGTCGTACCATCTCCCCTACACCAAAGGTAGCCCCATCAAAATCTATTGTCAGTTTGAAATTGGCTTTACCTCTTTTTTGGTAGGGTTAACACAGATTTATTTTTCTACTCTTACTGATCCATGATAATTTTTCAGCAATCAGATTATAAAGCATTGGTTTTATGTATTACAGAATTTATATATTACAGAATTATTTTAAGATACAGAAAATGATTAGCAAAGGTATCACTAGTGAAGCAGGGAAGCCTATTGAATGTCATTTCACATGTACAGCACAGATTCTGGAATTCCCCCTGGTTTGACATACTTGGGAAAACTACCAGGATGATACTGAATTTTACACAGATCTTCATATTGTCTAAGATGTGAGAAATGAGTGGGCTGTGCTAAATATATGTGCAGAAAAGTGCTGAATTTGCATAGATAGTATTTGCATGTTTCTAAGGAGGGTGATGTGTGTGCTGTTCAGGAATAATTCAGGAGTTCTTGTTCACTTCGGAAATGTGCTCACACTGCCTTATCCACCTATGTGCAAATGCAGGTATGGATGTTTTTGTTGCAGGGCCATTTCAAAGTATGGCAAACCAGACGTTTTCCTGCTTTCTTTCTTTCTTTAAGCAAATTATATTTTTGTGATGGTAATAGGAACCATGCCTGAAGGTCAAGAGTTTTGCTTGCTGATGGATAAGGGAAGACTGCACAGGGAAAACTTGTTGCTTGAAGGCTTTTCCAGTTTTTTTGGCAGCCTGCTATTTCACACATGCGTCAGAATGTCCAAGGAACAAACGGAACAAATCTATTCCATGTCCTCACTCCATGAGAGACAGAATTTCAGCAGTGCGTTACTATTTGAGGAGATATGGTATAATCCATTACTTCTCTTCTCAAAAAGAGAAAAATGCAGTATTAGTTACCATTGGCACAGAAGCTCTGACTAATATTATATTTAGCTTGCTGCTTGTCTCTTAATTATGATTTCTGTTCAGCACATTTCCTTAACAGGCCTTGGGTCATCGGATATGCAGTGCATCCCTCCTTGTAGCATCTGCCCATATCACAGGAAGTTCTGTCTCCTCCTGTACTCTTACCTTTTAAATAATAATGGGGCTGCAATAAGTAAAAAAGATTAGTGAAGCATTTCCTGCCTGACAGTGAGCCTCTTCCTGACCTTCTGCTCACAGTCTTGTTTGCATTCTTGTCCCTCCTGATGCTCTGCTCATGGTAGTGTGCATACTGCGCAGATGTTTCTGTCATGCTATTACATGGCTATTTTCAACCTGTTACTCGGAACAGATGTTCCCACATTGTGCTCCCCCTCCTTTCTCTGCCAACAGAATCTCTGTATAAACAGCAGTGTGCATTTCTGTAGTGGAGAGAATGAAAATCAAAACCAGTGACAGCATCTCCCTTTCCAGGCTGCTCTGTAACAGAGTATGTTAGCCTGGTCTTCTTCTAGTCTTTCTCACACCAAGATGCTTGAACTCTTGATTTGTCTGATTTAAATCCATTTTATGCATTTCATGGGACAGTATTTGGAAGTGTCATGTGTTTTGCCATGTAAAAACTATCTCCTTCAATGTGCCGTCTAGTGGTTGTTCCTTCTTTTTAACCACAAATGGCAGGGTAATTTCAACAGTATGTATTCTGGGATTTAATCTAAAAAGAGAAACATCACAGTAATAAAGTCTTATCTCTTGCCATCTGTCTCCTACATATTTCTTTACAGTCCAAGTGCATTATATTTGAGCCCAAATGCTTCAGTGTTGGCAACAGTGGCTGGTAATGGCAAGAAATCCCCTATGAGTTGAAAGGCAGAAAGAAGTTGACATATGGACAAAATACACCAGGGATGGTAAGGGCTGGAGTTTTATTCCTAATGTGCTGGAAGTCACTAAGACTCCTAAACAATGGCATTGCTGGTTAATAGCAACACTGATGTATTTTGCACGTTGCCTTAGTCCTGCCACCCTACAACTAAGAACAAGTGGGGAAAATAAGAACCAGTTGGGAAAATGTAGGGAAAGAAGGGAGAGAAAACCAAGCCTCAAAGTGGATTATGTTCAAGATCCTCCTGAGAACAATTAATTAGGAGCGGACACAGACAAATTGATTTTCTTTCACTGAGGAGGGATAGAGGACATTCACTTTCAAATCAGGCTTGTTGTTCCTGAAATGGTGACAGTGAGCAATGTATCACTTAGAAATGACATGACTGTACTTTCCATCTTGCTCATTTATTTGGGAGATATTGCTTTTCTCTGTTGGGATATGTGCTTTCTAACATATAAAGAAGTTTAGAAACTGGAGATTGGTCAGTTTTTGGTCATATCAAATCTCAGACTGTTTCAATATTTGACTATATGATGCAGCTGCTAAGGATAAGAAAAATTAAAATTTAACACACATAAATTACTCAGCTAATTAATATCTGTGTTATTTGGACATCCTCTATCAAGAATAAACACTGATTCTAGTATTTAAAACATTTTTTGCTATAAGTAAGCTGATGGTTAGTACAAACAAAGGAAGTACAGCAGATCAGCAGGTTAATACATAAAAGAAAATCAGTCATCAGCCTTTGGGAAGATTAAGGCATTTCTTTATCTCTGATGGCAAGAAGATCTGAACTGCTTTGACTATCAGATATCTAAAATGAGATGAAATAAATCACATTACAATTCTTTCTTTCTTTTTTACAGTTCAGTTGAGTGACAAACTTAGTCAACTGGGCCAAAAATTCAAAATTTTTCAAATCACATGTGATTAATTTCTTTCATCTTATACTTTTTAAAAGTCTAACATCTAAGTTTGTCTCTTAGAAAGTCAGAGGAGAAAGAGAAGTTTGTCCAGAGGGCATGTCAGGCTATATTGATGTTAGGTGACATGAATTTTCTTTAGAAAATGAATATGAGGGCTGCAGGGACAGGTTTTTTTCTTAACAGAGAAATCTGATCTTTAGATGACCAAAAATAGCTGAGATGAATCTTACCCTGTGTGGTTTCATTAATTATTGTTAGTTGCAGAGGTGATTTCTGTGGTGGTAAAGTGACATGGCAGGACATTTTAGTGTCTATTTGAGAGCCAGTGGGAGATGACTTGTGGTGTATAAATAGGCTGTGCAGCCATGCTGAAGTTCTTACGAGCACAGAGACCTATTGTAAAGGTTGTTTTCTAGGGACTTGGTTGATTTATGGGATTCTGACAGCAGGTGCCCCTTCCCAATTGGAAGAGAACAAGAGGAAAAGAGGATTCAGCTAACTGCAGATTAAAGGAAGATTGTTTAGCTACTCTTTTTCTTCCTCTGCTTCAAGAAGCTGGTGTTCCTTGTGGAGAATTTGGAAGCTGACCCATTGAGACTGGGAAAACTAAATCCTATCAAGAAAGAACTTTGAGAGAGTCCATGGAGGTGGTTAAGCACAGTGATTGTTGCATTTGAGATAGTGCAAACTCTTAACACTAAATCCTTGACAAGAGAAGGAAGCAGGACAGGAGGGCTTGAGAAATATTATCTTAACATTACCACTGGCCAAATTCACAGGCAGTAACTGGACACATGTGGTTTCTATCTTTAGATCAGCAAGGAATAAACACTTATTGGAAGTACATTTTAAAATCAGTGCAAAGTTTTGAAGATATTTTTGTGCCTGTTCTGTCCATGCTTAGGAGTCCAGTGTAATTGCAATGAACAGGACTATGTCAGGCATTACAACAGGGCTGGCAGGTATCACACAGGACTCATGGGAAACCTTGTGCCCTCCTGACATGGAGGAATAGCTCTGTGAGCTACTGAATTAACCTTCTAGCAACCAAATATGTTTCTAATGTTCTGCATCTATCCCATTACTGTTATTACAAATAGCATCTGCAAACAACTAAGGCTCTTAGAATCATAGAGTGGTTTAGGTTGGAAGGGAACTTGAAAGATCCTTTAACTCCAATCCCTCTGCCAGGGGCAGGGATGGCATTTACTCCACTCAACCGGGCCTTGAACACTTCCAGGGATGGGGCATCCATAGCTTCTCTGGGCAACCTGAACCAGGGCGTACCATCCTCACCGTGAAGAGTTTCCTCCCAATATCTAATCTAAACCTTCTCTCTTTCAATTCAAAACCATTAACCTTTACCCTGTCACTGTCTGTATGTATAAAAAGTCCCTCTTCCTCCTTTTTATAAGCTCCTATAAACTACAGAAAGGCTGCAATGAAGTCTCCCCAAAGCCTTTTCTTTTCCAGGCTGAAGAACCCCAGCTTTCTCAGCATGTCTCCATAAAAGAGGTGCTTCATGCCTTGTGGTCATCCCATTGTGGTAGAGCCTTCTTTTTCTGTGGAATGACTGTAAATTGATGTCACCTCTTTTGTGCAAATAGAAAAACCATTCTGTTGAAGGCTGCTAAGAGCTTCCTGCTCAAGGGTCTCAGATCCACAGACAATCACAGATATTGCTAAAGGCTGTTGACACGTCAAACATTCTGTTTTAAACACAAAGTGCTCTACTGCCCCTTTGGACAGCAAAGCCCAGCTGTAGGAGCAGGAGTGACCACCCGGAGCAACAAACTCTGTCAGACGGCAGAGCAGCCAAGGTAACTCAGGCTGACAGTGTGCAGGCTGCCCTTGCTTGTAAATGAACAGGTAACAGAATTTTAGAGGGGAAAGCCAGGAAGAGGAGGGGAAATCTGGGCTCTTTGGTTTTTGTCTCCAAAGTCTATGTTTAGAACTGATGAAACCACACTTTTTAAACCTTTGGACTCTTATCTGCAGTAAGAGTGAGCCACCCTCATGCTGTGCTGAACCTGAGCTGGCAATCCTGCCTGCTCACTGGGTTTGTAAATTCAACTAGAGACCTTCAGTAACTGCTCAATTCATTGATTTTCAGTTGGAAAAGGAGCACTTCTCAGAATACTCTGGCATTCCTATGAAAGAAAAAAACCCTATCTATTGCTTTACTCTTCTGTCTTATATGAATTAGGATTTCCTCCAGATCCTTTATAGACAGGCAAGACAATACAGTGTCCTATCTTTATTGTCTCTGCTGTGGTGGAAGTTCAAAATAAACCAATATAAATGAGAGGATTTCAGGTATGACCACAAAATGATTTTACAATCAGTTCCCTGAACAAATGGTGTCAATTTCTTGCATGGGATTTACCAAACTGAAATGTGCACACTTGGAATAAGCAGAGGGCTTGCACTCTCTCTGAACTGACCATCTTGCAGACATTGCAAGTCTGACATGTTCTTAAGACATCAGATTTGCTGAATTTTAGGAGCAGAATTTAGGAGCAGAATTTAGGAGCTGGGAGGCCAAAGGCTCCTTCTCTTCATCTGTTCGCTAAATTTACAGTGTTCATGCACAAGACAGGCTGTGAGAGCCTGCACATTCCTAGAGCTGGTGCTGCAACCAAGATGACAGATGTCAGGAAATCCTGGAGGAAATTTAATCCAAATTCCTTAAATTCCAGTCATATAAAAATTTAGAGAGACAAACAGGAAATACAAAGGGTCTGCTAAAACTACCTTGACTCTAAAAATTAGATTTTTAAAAACCTGATTTTTAGTTTGCATGAGGTCACACTGTGTTCTACTTCAGCTTTCTTACTGAGTGAAAAAATTAAGTACCACAGAAGTGACCACATAGGTACAGTTACAATAACTATGAGCTGGGAACTCTGCCCTCACAAACAAAATGCAATTTTCATACTTGTCTGTCTAGGGATAGTGTTAATCTGATTATAAAGGGTAAGATACTTTGAAATACTAAAAAAAATTAACCTCTCTGAAGTCAGAAAATGCGTATTAGATTATCTAATGAAAAGATAACTTGCATTGTTTGACCTATGCAGCACAGGTACAGTAACACAGGGAATAGTGGAAGCAGTAACAGCAGAAGCACAAATAGCAATGCCAGCAGCTGCTGGGGTGGCAGCAGGAAGAGCCTCACTGACAGAAGAGATAGAAAAGCAGTTTTCCAGACCTGCAAGTATGAGGCTGTATGTTTACCTGCTTGGTTTACAACTGACACAATGCATAGATGCCAGACTATTTACATTTTGGAATGTGTTAAAGATATTTGGGGCAAACCTCTAGTGAGTGTGGATATTTTCAAGCATTGTTTTTATAAGTGTTACATATGTGCTTGTGTGTTGGACTATGGAAAAATAACATGTGCCAGGTTTACACAGCAAGTTAGTCTTAAGAGAGAGAAAAAGCACTTTACAATTATTTTCCATACACATGGTTTCTGAAAACCGAACAAACCCATCCTTTTCAGCATATGCTATATAGAAGACAGACAGAAAAATCACATGGATAAATTCTGCAAGCTGCTGAGTGGTCTCAGATATATTTTTTTTTTAAAACAACTTTGTATTTCACAGGTTTATGCTCAGGAAATGCAGATCAACATGAAAATGAGCATATAATGAGCAACTGATGCTTGTCTCTTGAGGTCACTCCTGCCTCTATGAGTGACTCTTGTCTACCCACATCTCATCCCTTTGAAGACTGACCCCAGTGGTGCCTTCCAAAATGTCCAGTTTTGCATCCTTGACTTCCGCTGACGTTAATGAGGATTACCGATGTATGCTGAAGGTAGAACAGCTTTCAAGTGTCAGACAGCAGTGCTGAACAGCTGATCACTTTTAACCTAAGCAATCCACAGCAAAGTGTTGTTAAGTAAATGAAAAATTCCAGGTGGTTCCCACGTTAGAAATTCTTTGGGATTTTTCAGGACTGCAGATACAATTATCAGACTTTGGAACATTCACCTGGACTCTTCAGGGCCAGTCATATATGCTTGCAGCATGGAGAAAAACTAATTGCTTTTGTATGGTACAAGCAGAGGTTTCTTTCCTTCTTCCTGGTCCTCTGGGAGAACTGGCATCCTGAATTCCTCACCAGTGTAGCATTTGGGTAATTTTCACCCAATAAACTGTTCCTTGTTAAAAGACCATACAGCCCAAAAGAAATTAGAGTCCCAAAAATTAGAGTTGTGGAGAAGTATAACACCAACTTAACAGTTTCACAGATAAATGTTTAATTCTGTAAGGCAAGACTATACCTTGGATAGTAAAGATTGTATTAATCATAAAAAATTTTAGATCTCTTCCACTGAGATATTTCAATCTGAAACAATAATCTCTTTCTTGCCCCTTTGAAAAAAAGAAGCACTTCTTTGCTAAAATTCATCTCACCTGAAGGTAGATCTCTAAACAGCACAGATCATTCATCCTGTACAAATGCTGATTTCTCTCCACTGACTATAAAGTGTACCTTGGTCATATGTAAGTTGAGGTGGTTTCCATCCGTATCCTGAAAGGCTTTTAGCACTATAGGAAATAAGCATTTTTATCTAAGGGAAATGTTGTCCTAGAGTGACTTTTTGTCATTTGTATCCCCAGTCATCTGTTCTGGCACAAAGAGCTCCAGTAAATTCTAGAGGGTGATTAGGAGCAATTCCATATGGGATGTGCTCAGATATGTATGTAGTACAAACCTTACCAGGACTGGAGTACAGCTCTGCTTTTGTACTCTGAGAAAAGGACTCAATCAGTTGATGAAACATATTTCTCTTGTACCACTTGAGATGCCTTAGGATATCTAAGAGATCCAAACACAGCTGATGCAGGGTGGGAGTGGTCTCTTCCCTGCCTGGTATGGCAGCTGGAGTCCAAGGAAGATACTCTAGGATGTCTTAAGTGGCAATAAATGTCAGTGAGCTATTCATTTTAGATCCTATTCAATAGTCATTAATCTGAGCAGTGATTAATCTCACCTGTTTTCAATTAACTTTTTCTCTAAGTGCTGCTCACTACCTTGACCTGATTGTTATTGATTTTAAAAGGAGTTTAAAAGTGCATGTGAAATACATGTGCATGTGTAAGATGTGTTTTACCTGTGCATGTGAGATTATGATGAAGCCTGGAACTTGTGGGATTACTCCTTTGCCTTAAATTTAATGTCTATTGCCATTTGTGATGCTCAAAGATAACCTACCTGTGCTCTAATTCCTGTCAGAAGGGCCACACGTCTTTTGAAAGTCCTCTTTCTGCTGTGTATTACGTCTTAGATGCCTGTAGATATCACAAGTAGTGCTAGATATTTATAAAAATTAGTCAAGTCACATATATTTAGCTGGAGATGAATCCTGCCCTGTCCTCTACTTTAAAAGGGATATTGAAAAATTGCAGAGATGGCAGAAACAGTTAAATATCTATTTTTGAATTAGAGAATATACAAAAGAAAGTGTTTTTCCAATCTATTTAGTTTATTGGAACCATGACCAAAGCTAGATGTAATTACAGAGTAGAAATATTTTCAATATATAGAAAGCACCTTGTACTTCAAAATAACTTTAAAAATGGAAGAAGAATGAACAAGGTGAAAACAAAGAACTGACAATTTCAGTTTAGACATTGGGTGGTAAACCTCTCTTATTAACTAATGGGAAAAAATCACCAAGGCAATTGATGAAGCCTGAGTTCCTTGAAGTCTTCAAATTAAGTCAGGATCGTTTTCTGAAGTTATAATTTACTGAAAGCAAAAAATATTAGCACACGGGTAACTGAGGGAAGTTAGCTGGCCTGTGGTACACTGGAGTTTAGACTCAATGGCCCACTGATCTCTTCTGGCACCAGGCACCACAAATTTTGCCAAAATAAGAAGAGTGTAACATGAATTCAGCTGTGTTTGCTGCGAATAAATTATTATCTTTTCCTCACCAGAAAATGGCAAGTAGGATTGACTTGGATAATCTTGATATCACTTCCCTCCTCCCTCTTCCATTAATTATGAGGAAATTGAAGAATTCTCAAAGGTATGTCCTGTTTGCAGTAATTTGAAAACTACACAGTCACATCTGTATTTGTTTCTAACATTCTTTCAAACCCTTCTTGTTGCCTTCTGTACCTTTTTTCTTTGTTTATTCACCTGTTGCACTTTGTCCAGCACTCAGATTTGTGACACTCTGGATAAATACTGTCTTCGTGTTAGTTCTTTATATCTAATACAGTGAGGAATTGATTTTTTTCTTTCTTTCTTTTTTTTTTTTTTTTTTTTTGGTAACTGAACTTTCATAAATAATAGCAATTCAATTCTTTTCTTTCAAAGTAATTCTTCAGCAAATTGAAGAGTGAGTATGAAGATTATTCACAAACAATTGATTGATGATGAAATCCTCTATGTGTCATTCAGCTGTGTTAATGAGTGCAGAAAAAGAACCTCCATTAGCAGATGAAATATGCAGCTTTGTCTCTGTTCTCAGACTGTTAATTTCTTATTCAGTGATGCTAGTGGAAAATTATGTTACATCCTCTAAAATGTTTATCTCACAAGATTTTTTATTTAGGTACCTCAGCCCGTGTTTATCATCAGAGCAGTATAAGAAACTGCAAGGTTCCCCTAATGAGTGGTTCAGAGGGTGAAATCATATTGCCTTTTTGGTAGAGAATCATTTATTCTCATACGAGTCCCCACTGCCCACTTTGCTTTGTGCTGAGGTGCAGCAGCTGGTTGCCTTGTTAAAGAAACTCAAATAAGAGTTTAGATGTTTGCACTGAGGATGGCACAAAGATCTATCTAGAAAATTCTGTGTTATTTATACTCCTAAAGTTACCATTAGGCTTCATGGGAGGTTTTCAGGAACACTGGGGTTCTGGATCCAATGAAATAAATATGGAACATGAAATCTGCTCCCTAGGGACAGAAGGAACAATTTCCTCATTTATCTTTACACACACCTCTGTAATATTTGAGCACTCTGAAAATATGAATTGTTCTTGATATTCCTATGGGGGAAGAGATGGTACTATTCCTATTCTACTGCTAGTCAGAAAGATGTGGGGTTGAATAAATTTTTGAAAACCATTAAAAAAATGTTCCGATTGATTTATTTTCAAGAAATTTTGCATATTACTGTATGTTTCTGTTTCACTTAAACAAAATAAATCCCAGTACCCCCAACTTTTGAGTGCTCAGTTCTGCACTGGTACCTTGTCATCTTCTTCGGGTGATATTTGTTTTTAAACTACATCCCAGCAACACCCAGACTTCACCCCACACACCCATCCCATGTTTTATGTCTTGTTGCTCTGGCCAGTTTCACCTTTTTACCTCTCTCAACTCAACTCAACTCCAATCTCTCTTTATCATTTCTTTTTCTTCTATATCACATTCTCTGGTCTTGTATGTTATGTCCACTGTTGCTATATCTGTCTTCCTTTTATCAAGGCTGAATCCTCTGATCATAGTGTTCCCAGACTAATTCTTTGTCTCAGTCCACTCTCTTTGCCTTATTGTATTTTTGCTGTTGTTTTGCCGATGCCCTTTGTGTTTTCTAGTTTGTGCAGCTGAAGAATCATTGAAGACTCATAAGACACAATAACCCTGCAGCCATATCCTCTGGATGACTTTAGAGGGAAAATTGCCATAATTTCAGTGAATCCTTCACCCCCTCAATGTGCTCAGAGCCATCAGAGCTATTTGTAGGGAAGCTTCAATATGTCTGCAGTGAACACATTTTTTTCCCCCAAGCTGATTGCTGACTTGTGGATTTCTGTTGTGGTGGTAGAAGATGCAATTCTGGTCTCACAATCACTGCAAAAAGAGAAAGTACTGGATGGAAAACACAAGACTAGCAGAATATTTTGGTTTTTTTTAAATAACTATAAAGGTCACAAACATTTTTCACAAATAAGCAAAAAGCATGTCTTATATCTACTCTTATTCTGGCTTAATGCCAGAACAACTAAATGCATTAATTTCGTTTAAACTAGTGAAATTTTGGAATCTAAATATTTTAATTCCATTTAAACTAGTTAAATTTTGGCAAAGTTTTCACCCAGATCCTGTAAATAAAATTTTAGATGGAAACTGCTGAGAAACTTTACTAACAATCAGTGTCAGCAGTCCTATCTATAACTTGGTATATGCAGAAAATCTGCATGAATTGAACCTAAGGCTGTAAAGCTCTTTGGAGGCAGTAGCCATTATCATTATCTGGCCTTTAGCTGAGTGGGAAATATCCTGACTGAAATATTTTCACAGCTCTTTAAATATGAAAGACCACAAACTGGTGAGATTGAATAGTTTAAAATAAAAAAAAATCTGCAAGTGATAGAATAAGAAAACGTTACATGTCCCTACCCACCTGGCATTGGATGTGGATCAAAATGACTTGTTCTGATCACAATTATTAAATTAAAAATTAAAAAAACCACATGCTTTCTGCTTCAGACATACTTGATGAGTTGTGCTGGGCAGGATGGATTATTAGAAACATGCTTTAAAACTCCTTGAAACCATGGATTCTTTGTAAATAAACTGATATACCTGAAATAATTGGTAAACCCTTTTACACTTAGTGTGCTTCAAATTTCATCATCTGCTTTGCCTCAGATTTTTCAGCTGAATAGGCAGCAATTCTGATACCTGGGACCTTTTCCTGTGAGTCCATACAATTAGGCAAGAAGATGATTTCTGTGTCACACATTTAATGTGGGTCTTATTTAGCCATTTGTTTTGTTCTTAAGGTGAGCCAGGAGTAAAATCTTCACAGATTACACATTATATCTGACTTGCAGTATTCAAATCTAAATTTAATAAAAGCAAACATACAACAAACCTATAAAATGAAACTAAAGATTCCATATGAAATTGTATTGCATAGTTTTTGCACACCCCAAGTTTAAACCTAAATCTTTTAATTTATAATAATAGCAAAGAATGAGCATTAGCTAATGGGTCCTGAAAGTCTTCTCCCTGCTTCAAGAGCATTGTGTCTTATTCCCTTTACATACATACCATTTACACATCCATAGTGTTTGAAATGAGATGAAAGCTGTAGAAATTTATCTTCAACAGCCAGTGTGAGGCCAGTGTTTGCCATTAAGCTTGACACCATTAAATTCAGGAGCTCAGTTTGAAGCCAAAGTACCAACATGCAAATAGCCACATATGGCTCCTAATTTTTCTTTAAGCCGGTAGCTCTGGGTCTTATACCTGGAAATGATTGTGACAGAACAGGTACTGAAGGAGAGCTAAAGTTTCTGGAAGGTAGCTGGAGGGTATGACACCTAAAAAGACATCCAAAAATCTTCAACTCTTTTGAGTGTGTTGATCCAACCTATTCCTCATCCGCTGAGTTGTCTATCCCTCAATCCATGTCTCCCTTTAGTGACAAGGGTGTAATTGTGGGTCAGTGGACAACTACAGCGCTTTCCAATGTCCTGTGGTGTCTCTAGCTGTCTCCATAAGATATGTGTTTCATGTAGACTATGCAGTATGTATGCCTGCCCCGAATGGCTTTCTGAGGGCCTCTAAAAAGCTGTTAGATGACCCTGCCAAATATTTTAAGTATAAATAAAACACAGACAAAGTGCATTCAGTTATCTCTTTATATGTCTTGTCTTTTTTTTTTTCAAGAATTAGCATGACCCTTACCAGTATCTGGCTACCAAATTCAAAGTGTGATTTATAAATATTCTATATTTTTCAATATATATATGATGATGATTGTACAAGAGGTAATCCATGAAAAACTGGTCAGAATCACACACTGTATTTTCAGAAATAAAAATGGCAGAAAAGGGGCTTATTTCACCTTCAGCTCTTTCAGATGTATCTGGACCTGCTAGTTTCATCAGTGTTACTGCACTAGCCACAGTAGGGATGTCTGTAGCATTTAAGTCTTCTGCTCTTAGACAGAGAATACTGTCACAGCTGAGATGTGAAAGAGGCAAAGTCTCAGGTCCCTTATTTCCAAAAGACAATATGGAAAGAATAACCAACAGATTTCTCTTCATCCTTCAGCAGTCCCTGTATAATCCTTGGGTATGTTGTAACATAAGCACTACTGTGGGAAGACTAATTGTGTCTGCACAGATTTTTTTTGGCTTTTTATTTGCCATATAAACTGCTTCTTTCTTTTTACTGGTATTCCTTGGCTTTCCTCATCCAACTCTTTCTCCCTTCATTTGGCTTGGTGGCATCACACACTGCAAACACAAAAAATGAAAAGAAAACAGAGTGCTACACTCACGATGCCTTCAGGAAGCTTAAGGGAGGACATACAGCATTCACATTCACAGCAAGAAGGCAAGTAAAATGTGAGAAAAATGTTTATACCTGGTGAGAGCTTCCTGAAATAGTTTTGTCCTGTACTGACAGAAGAGAGGCCACAGAAAAGCATCCTTGCTATTCCTCTGGCTGTTGTGGGAACAGGTATTTGCATGTTCACCTTCAGGACAGGCAAACATATCACACTCAGTGAGTCACTCCTTGCAGTGTCCCCCATGGAACTCTTGTTTTGCAAAAAAAACAGGTTTGTTTTTCTTGCAAGTCAAAATGTATTACAAATGAATAATAGGAAGAAAGAAACAAACCCAACAACAACAACAACAGCAGCAGCTAAAAAAACCAACCCAAATCAAAACATTCATCTCTCCGTATTTTTACAGTTTAGCCAAACTGGTGAGTCACAAGATAAATTTTAATTTTTCCTTCAAAAGGTTTGATCTTGCAGACTTCTTTTACAAAGCCTTTTCCATTATCCCCTTCTCCAACAGCTGGCATCTCATTCTACTGTTAACAGCTCCAATTAGGGTAATCACTCTGAAACTGAAGTAGAAAAAGACACACTGAAAACAACTGCTTTATCTCTTTCAGGTATTTCTTCTTTTGCATAAATACTCAAGCAATTTAATTTTGCCTGAGTGCTTTCTCAAAGGAGAGTTCTGTTGAATGAGGACAACTGTAAATCAATATAACCCAGCTTTTTTTTTTGCTATCCTCTTCTTTTTAGTGCTCACAATAATGAGATGTAGCTGAATTACATTAGCAGTGATTTTTATTATTATACTCCTCTCTAAAACATCTATTGGCATGGTAGATGGTCATTCTACAAAGTTAAAAATAAGACAGCAAAATCCTATGAAGAAGAGTCCTCTCTTCTCTCTCTTATTGTCTCCAGCTCACCATTTTATGCTGTTGAGATAAAATTGGATGTATGAAGAGGTGTGATGAGTAATGTATTACATGGTTTATTAAAAAATCAAAAAAGTACCCCAAAACACCAAGAAAGGAAAATAATGAAAATAATGTATTGAGCTCTGCAAGTGCAAGACCTGAGCTCTGAGTACACAAATGCCACTGAAGTGGCCATTCCTGTGAGAAGACATGATTATTGAGTCATATGGAAAATTGAACATGAGTCTCCCCAGCCGGCATTTATGGTGTGAGAAGCAACTAAAGCAGCAAGAGAGCCTGGCCAAAAAGTCTTAGTGTCCTGTATCATGAAAATGTTAATTCAGAAGTGAATCTGTAAAAAATCCACTTTTGACAGCTCAGAACACACCAGGAATTAAAGATACTAGCAAGAACAGGCCATAACTATTTTTTAATAGCTTATGGAGCTAAAAAGAAGTAACATGTTTTTTCTAGGTCCAGCCATCCCAGACGAAAGGCTTCCATCCATTAGTAGGAGCATTATTTATAAAACCTGATTTTGCACAATTTGGTGGACCATAAGAACTAATTTATTCTTACCCTTTGGTCCAAAGCATCATTGGTTTTTGCATCTTTACAGAACTTTGTCGTTTAGCACTGTTTATCATCACGAGCCTGATGATAAACCAAAATAAGTGTGGAAGGCATATACACACATCACCTATCACAACTATATTCTCAGAAACAGGCTTTGCTATACTTGAGCAAACTCTGGAAATACAGGCCAGACAATCTCACCTCCATATCCAGCAAGATCATGGAGCATGATCATGGAACACATCCTCCTGGAAACCTTGCTAAGGCACACGTGAAATAAGGCAGTGAAGATGACAGCCAATTGACCTCACTGAGGAGAAGTCATGCCTGGCTGATATGGTGGCCTTCTGTGAGGGGATTACAGTTCTGGTGGAAAAGGGAAGAACTTGACACCTTCTACCTGAACTTGTGCAAAACATTTGACGCTGTCCCACACAACATCCTTGTCTCTAAAGTGAAGAGAGATGGATTTGACAGACAGACCACATGGTGAATGAGGAATTGGCTGGTTGGTGGCACCCAAAGAGTTGTGGTCAATGGCTTGATGTCCAAGTGGGGACCAGTGAGGAGTGTCATCTCCAGGGGTCTGTACTGACACCAGCGCTGTTCCATATCTTTGTCAGTGACATGGACAGTGGGACTGAGGCACCCTCGGCAGGTTTGCTGGTGACATTGAGCTGCGTGGTGCAGGTGACACACTGGAGGGAAGAGATGCCATCCTGAGGGGCCTGGTCTGGTTGAAGAGTTGGGACTGTGGGAACCTCATGACGGTCAACAAGGCCAAGAACAAGATCCTACACCTGGGTCAGGGTGATCCCAAGCACAAAAGCAGTCTGGGCAGTGAGTGGATTGAGAGCGGCCCCGAGGATAAGGATTTGGGTTTTGATGGTCAACATGGGCTGGCAATGTGCACTTGCAGCCCTGAAAGCCAACTGTGTCCTTGGCTGCATCAAAAGCAGTGTGGACAACAAGTTGAGGGAGGTGATTCTGCTCCTCTGCTCTGCTCCCATGAGACCCCACCTGGAGTGCTGCATCCAGCTCTGGAACCCACAACCTAAGAAGGAGCTAGACTTGTTGGAGTGTGTACAAAGAAGACATGAAGATGATCACAGGGCCAGACCATCTCTCCTGTGAAGACAGGCTGAGAGAATTGGGGCTGTTCAGCCTTTAGAGGAGAGTTCGAGCAACCTGGTTAGACTGAAGCTGCCCATACGCACAGCAAAGGAGTTGTACTAGACTGCCACCCTTCCAACCCAAACAGTTCTATGATTCTGTAATTCTTTGATTCTGTGACTCACTGTTCCTAACACATTTGTGTGTAATCTCTTTCTGAAACCCCTGCCAATATAAAGGACTGAAATAAATATTCAAGGCAAACCCTCCCAGAGGGTTGAAGTTCATTTTTAGAGCTCACCACTATTAAACAACCTTGTGTCAGATCCCACAGCTAAAGAGCTATTGCCACTTGCCAATCAGTCAGCAGATTGAAATTAGTGTCACAGGAGCAGCAGAGAGAAGGGAGTCACATGGCTCTCCTCCCCTGCTCTGCCAGATATAAAACACAAAAAGTATTTCAGAGCATTTAACAGGATTTTAAGACACTGTTGCTGACACACATATAGCTGGTGCTTCATTCTCACCACATCTGGGAGAGATGATGTGTCAGAAAAATATGGAAGAGTAAGGGGAATTTCAGAGTATTATGAGTAGTCACTGTCCTAATTTATGTCTTATTTTGCCCTTGTGCTCATTTTAAACCCTCTCCTTCTAATAAAAACATGCACAAATTAGACATTATAAAGTCAAATGAGTCCTTTAAATGCTGCTTTGTGACAAACACTCTGAACCACGGCTGTATAGCAATTCTAAAGGTTTACAGAAAAAGTTCTCTAGGGATGCAAAAGCATTGTGGTAGTTATCCATGTGCTGTGTAAACTTTTTGAGTCCCATAGAGCACTAAAGTTTCAAAACTACCCATCAGTTATTGCACAATGGGCAGAGAAGCAACTGTCAGTAGAAAATCAATTATCTTTTTTTATTTCATTTCCAATTTGGGGAAATATGAAAAGAAAAACCAGTAATAATAAATAGACCTTAAAAAGAACAGTGATTAAAATCTCTGTGGTTCTGACACTTGAGATTAATAAATTAAAATAATTTCTGATCTTTTTTGTTCGACTACCCTACCCCTCTCCACAGACACAGAGTAATCTTCTTTCTACACCAATATACAGCAGCACAGGCATTGCTAAGTCAATCACAGGTTCTCCAATTACTAGAACCTGTCAAGTCTAGCAGACATCAGTTGATGCTTGAAGACATCAGTGCTGTTATTTATATCACTGCACACTAGAATTGTATAATTTGGTTATGCTAAAGACTGGAATCTGCATTTTTTTCCCTGAGTGCATAAAGCAACAGTACTAATAGAATTCATGAACAAGCTTCTCATTGTTGTGAACATAAAAAATTTATATACACCTTACAGGTCTACCTGAAAGGCTATAATTAAAAAGCACAAACTTTTACTGGAATATTTGGTGGGTTTTATTCAGGTCAACATTCTTACTCACAAAACAGTATTTTGAATGTGTGTTGCTAGGTCAATTCAAACATTAGAACAAACCTACATAAGGCCAAAAAAAATGAACAAATTCAACTAGCCCAGAAAAGGTACTAGAAAAACAAGACAATACAATGAGAAGAGAATATAAAATCTCACATATCTGGACTGTCTTGATCTCATGCCTCGATACATTGAAATAATAATGGGGAAAGAGATCTGTTGAACCAGGTAGCTCGTAAGATAATGCCCACAAATATGTAGTGCTCAGAAAGTCATCTGGGAACAGTCACATGCTGCCTGCTTTGTTCTAAATAAATCTGCACCTAGTTCAACTCCTAGTGGGAGAGTCCTGCTGAGATCAAGGATATATTGATCAGGCATCTTGGTGATAAATCTAAATTTCAGGAGCTGGGTTCTTGCTTATCCTGTGAAGTATTTGAGAAAAGAAATGGGGAAGGAACATACAGAAGCCTTGGTTATGATCTCCATGAATTGTCTGAAAGTGTTTATTTCCACCATCCTTCAAAATAATGACAACAGTATGAAAACCCGTAAAGCCATAAACCAGATGAAAGCAAAAAAACCTCCCAGCCAAACAATTAGATAAAAAATGCCTTTTAAGGGTATGCTAAAGTACCCAGGTTTTTTAATCAGAAAAGGACAAAGAATTATTTTCTTATCCCAGGACCTTGTTTTCCATGTTTAAAGCCTGAAACAATATCCACAAAAATGCTCACCTGCAGAAACTATTGTCATATATCCCAGCCTGTATACAAATGCTGTCATACATCCCCTACACAATGTCAGTGACCAGCAACAAGTGCAAAAGTGGTCTTGGGACCTTTACAAACCATTCGCCTCTGACCTAATTAGAAAATACATGATTTGCACCTCCACCCAAATAGCTGCTTTCCTGTTCACAGCTTGAGAACATTGCTCTTTCTGCACTTTTTTATATGCTGGCTTGGCACACAGGTGTTGACATTGCTATCCTATACTGCCTGAAGATTGTGTTCAACAAACCTCCTCACACTGAGGGCAAGAGCAATGCACAGGCATAAAAACCATCTCCCTTTCAGCACCATGGAGGACGTGGGATGGTTATGGTGGTTTATGAGGAAATCAGGTACCAGATTCATTCCCACAGAAGCAAATACATGTTATATTCTGATTTTCAGTGACTATTTCCATAGAGGTAATTGATGTTGCTCTTGCACACGACAGAAGGATTTATCTGCATTAGAATGTATGCTGTAGAATTTCAAGGAGTTGTTAAACACTTTCAGCCTTAGAAAAAATAATTCAATACCATCTACAATTTCACTACCTCACAGATGTTGTAAACATGAGACTTGTGAAGTGCTGAGATATTAAACCTCAAGCCCTATGGTTAACTTGGAAAGAAAGTACAATAAACATACTTTTCTATGCCCTCCTTTCAGAAGAGGAAAATAATGGAGATACTGCAAATAGTTCATGCTACTAAAAAAAAATAAAGGCAAATAACAGTCCAAGTTTTCTTTTTCTTCAGCTAGTTTGAACAAGAAAGGTTATTACAAAGAAGATAGGCAGAAGTTGCCTTTCTAATGCCACATTTTTATTTTGCAGACTTTCCCCTTCTGACCACTCTGGTGTGGCTGTTAGTGTGTGAGGAAAACAAAAGAATATATTTATTAGCAATATCATATGAAGTATAATTGATCTCCTGAAAGAGGCTTTCCTGTTTTTGGTAGGACCTTGGACACATCATCCCCCAGTTTTCTGTGATGTATTTTAATTACACAAAAAATGGATGCAAGTGTGAAATTTATTGCATATGTTTAAGAGTGCCTTGAGATCGGTGAATTGTAAAAAAATACAGTGTGATGAATTAAAATTCTCTGAAAGGACCATAATTACTTTATACATATGGATAAGAACTTTCACCACTACAATCTACTCCCTCCCAAAATAAACTCAAATTCTTCAGAAAGCACAACCCATTTTCAAATAAACTAGAAATATTCAGTAGCTCTTGAAAGGAAAGACTGGGATTTACTCGGTGTTTCAAAGCATTTGTCTCCACATGTGTTTGTCATGTCCCTTCAGAGAACCTATACAAGATATAATTGAAACAGTATTGAGGGTGATGAAAATGCCAGAGCATCTGTCAGTGGATCACCTTATGACAGCAAGTGATAAGCCTCCTAATGCTGAAGTGATGAATGTGCCTGAATGTGGATGCTATGCTTGTGAGAGACAGCTGAAAAACACAAATATGAACAACTAGGCATAAGGACATGCCTCTGGGGAGACCCCACCAGTTTTTGTAGTACTTGTCTGATTCTGGAAAGCAGAACATTTCTACCATCAAGAAAGATAAGTGTGCTTATCAATACAGCTCCATGACTCATAAGAGGAGCAGTTGGGATGCAGGGAAGCATCAATCCAATCTAAGTATCTAATGTGGCCTTTTGTAGATGTTCTCCTTGCAAATAATCTTTCATTACTGTACCTTCAAAGTTTTCATAATGCATTTGGAGTGCTTAATAACTGAGCAGTAATATAAAGGCAAGCTGCCACAGGCTTATTGGAACAAAAATTGCATACATTGAAGTCAATAAAATTACCAAAGTACAAATGACTTCACTTGGGGGAAGGAAGCACAGGGCTCCTGGTTGTAGTCACAAACAAAACACAGTGTGCAAGCAGGGTATGATTTGCAAAGTATGAAAGTCTAAAGCAGACAAACATGTTTACATAGGAAACTAGAAATCCATAGGGCAGGAAATCTGTTTTTAATATATAGCAAAAGGGGGAATATTGATGGGAAATATGAAAATATATTTCAGAAGCTTAGTGAGTCAAAAACCCATAATATATCTTCCCTCTAAATGTTTTTCAAAGCTTTGGAAGAGCCTCAAACACTGATTTGATTAAGCTGTTTCACAGGATATACACATAAAATTAGGTATCAAAATTATTCTACAAATTTAATGACAATAAATATGACAAGAAAAAACCTACCTGCTGAACTCCCACAAGAATAAATGTTAGTATAGTGGAGATGGATGCAGAAATTTATATTACAAACGGATATAAATAAATTCATTTGTATTTCTTTGAGCAAGATGTTAAAGAAAGGAGCAATCCATATTATTGACCTGACTTTAATAATTTTTGCTTTAGATTAGCCCAGTAAAATCACACATCTCAGCAACACTTCACAATAAGCATTCTAACTTTTGGCTAAATATTCTGATCGATAGCTTCTTATATACTAAACAAACAAACCCACCACCTGCAGTACTTGGGTCTCAAAAGGTAACAGGCATTTTCTCAGTTTCTAATAAATGAATAGGGTCATATTGACTGGTTGGTCATTAGCGTGTTTGAACAGACAAAGCTTATTCTTTGTTTACTGCTGCATCTTATTGCTCACAAAAAGGCTTCAGCAAGGAGGGAGTTGAGCTCTCTGGGTTCAGAAATGGGCAGTGCTGGGGAGGGACCTATGGAGGATTGTCTCTCTTCTCAGGTGGATGAGAACAGGGCCCTTTTCCTGCTAATTCAAGACAAAGGTAAACAGAAGAGGAAGGAGAGAGGTGGGTTTGAGATTGTGTTTGCATTGGTAGGTGAACAGGATGGTTGACAAAGTAAAGCCATGAAAGAGGCACCCGTCTAATCAATAGAGACAATCTTCTGCTCTCTGCCAGGAGACAAGCAAGTGGTGTTCCCAGCTCTTGCAGGAGCAGGAGGAATGAGAGGGCGCCTGTGGGAGCAGCAAAGGTGCATACAGTGTCCCCAGGGTTAGGGAAGGGGGGAGGTCAGAGAGGGAAGGAGGACAAACCTCCAGGGCCAGGACAGTATCTGATACAGCATTGTTCTCTTTTTTCAGTTTGTGACAAAGCTGCTGACAAAGCATCTCCATAATATCAGTACACAAATCATGGCAGAGATCCTGACTGCTGCTGGGACAGCCTCAGCTGTCTCCTGGAGACTGGCTATCAGATAACCTCCATGGACCAAGGGGAGAAGGTCCCTCCCCTAAATGCATTTCCAGCGAAGTGCACCCCTGCATGAATGGCACCTCAGCATCTTGGCACAGGCTGTGTGAGCCCCACTAGCTGTGTGTTTTCCACCACATGCCTGATCTAGAGCCCACCCTGGAAACTCACCCTATCTTCAGGGGATGCTCACGTCACAGGGCAGTTTCTACCTCATGTATTAGCTCAGCACCCTTAGCCAGGGCTATGCCCAAAATTTACAACTTATATATCAGAAACAGAACTATCCAGGCAGGACCAAGGCGACCTTTCTCTGTGCAAAGGCACAAGGGGTTATTTTGTGCAAGTCTGATCCCGAGGGCAGGCAGAGCATAAATGGGCCTTGTTTTGCCCCATTCACCCTGGGACTGTTTTTTCTGCTCACTGCACACCACAGACTATTGCTCACATACCTCCAAGAGTGAAAATCCATTGTGGAAAATCTGAAAAGGTGATGTCAAGATAATTTGGAGGGGAAAACCCCCAAAAATTATTAAGAAGTTCACAGATTTAGTCACCATTCTTCCCTTCTTCAGTCCCAGTATTGTCCCTAATCCATTTAGAGCTTCCCAAGTCATTCTCTGCACTCAGGGAGACAGATTTCTCATCTGCTTGAACCACATTTTTCACCTTCTTGATACTGATACACACCAGCTGCTCCATCTCTGCTCTTGTATGCACTGAAGGCAATTAATCAAAAGTAAAATTTAAAAATCGCTTCCCCCTTTTTTACTCATTATCTTAAAAAAAAGTGTCTTACTGAGAATAACTATGAACAATTTCAACTTGAAAAGTAACCCTCTCACAAAGTTATAAGCCAATTCTGAACGTGACCTTTCAAATGGAAAGCTATGCAACTTTAACCAGGCTTCATGCTGGGTGCATAGAATATTTCAAAGACATTTCTTTCAGTGTAGCCCATTTTTCCACCAGTCTGTGCCATGGTAAGTTTGGTTTCGTATTTCTTTGATCTGTGCAGCAAATACTTTACATAGTTTAAAAATAGATCCATGAAGCTCCAGCTATACTCTTTAGCACTGAAAGGAAAGCGAGTTAATAACCAATGTAACAGTCTAACAGTAGTGTGCTCCTTGTGATGCTCTCGTTGGAATAAATTCATTCCCACTCTAACTCCACTGACATTAACAGAGCTACCAGCTGAGATGAATTTGCCACATTTTTGTAAAGTGCTTTAGAATTTGATGTCATAATTCTCGAAAGACACCCTAGGAAAGATGTCTCTTTGCCTTTCTCGGCATGTGTTCATGCACATGCCAGTTTTCCCAGCTTCTTGTGTTCCTTACATTTCTTTTCACACTGTCTCCCCATACTCTTTGAGACTTTCCTGTTGAGCAGACATAATGCACCAGATACTCTTTGAAAATAAGTGCCTTGAGGTAATTATAACTCTGTCCTTGTTTTTCATATGTGAAGGTGAATTCAGCATTAGAGACTGAAGGCTTGAAACCTGTTTCAAAGACCCTCATGAAAAATTGACCATTTTTTAAAATGTCTGGGTGTCCTGGTGCTCAAAATAGGTATTGTGACGCAGGCTGGACTAATACATTATTTTCCAAAATGCTCATTGCTGAAATACCAATGATTTGAAAAGAAATTATGATATTCCAGATCAGAAAACAACTGAATATAGAAAATTTTCAACAACCTTTATTTGCTAGAAAGAGCTGATTTCCTGGGATTGGGTACATTTGCAGAAAAGTGGTTAATTTTGTTTAAAAAACCTTCCACATTCTTTCAAAATCTCCACGTTTGTGATTTAAATTCACCCTCTGGATTTTGATTTTGAGTTAAATGCAGTACTTTTAAAGTTAATAAAACTAAGTAAACAATTTCAATCAAAATAAAGAGTACTTTATAATTTAGGTTTGGTTGGGGTTTTTTTTGGGTTTTTTTTGGTTTTTTTTTTTTTGTGTTTTTTTTTTATTCCTGCTTTTGCATTCTGATTTGGGAAAGGAAAAAGATGAAAGCAAAACTAAGATGAAAAACATGTTTCTACATAGATTTTAATTATTTTTTTAATTTTAATACAGGTTAGTGTTTAATCTTGTTTTTATCTGTGATTACAAGCCACAACTTTCTGTTGACTTTCTGACTGCGGCTCACATCATGTGGCTGTGGTTGAAGCATATAGAACATCTCAAACAACTGCGAAGGTCAGTAGCTTTTGAAATGCCACTTAGTGCATATTTTGTTTATTGCTTTTTTCCTATTAATTAGATCATTTGATGTGTATCTGTGAAAACTATTTTGAAGACACAGTGTTCCTGCTAAATCACTAAATAATCATTTAGACTACTAGAAAGATCTCCTTTTTAGCCTCAGAGGATTGTATGGTGGTTCCTTTAGCAACATGGCTGAAAACAGGCTATATATTTCATATACTGCAGGCCTGGAGCAAGTATTTTCTGACACTATACAATAAATCATGTTTTCTTCAACAGCAAGTAATAGAACTGTACAGTACATTATATCTGCAGCAGCAACAAACAATTCATCATCTCTGACCTTTCCATAATGACAACAATTTGAAGAATAGAGACTAATTTAAATTTTTATATAATGTTAAAAATTTAAGGACTAAATCTCCTTTATACTAGATCCCTTCACACTGCTCGGGTAATAAAAAGCCTCCTTAAAGTGAACAAATATGCAATTTTTTTTCTTTTCAAGTTCTTACGAGTCAACAGAGGTTCCTCGGAGTGCTTGGACCTAAATGCAGCTCAGGTGGATGCACCCAAATTAATTTTTAAATGACAGAATGGTAACAAATAGATTGTAGCCTGCAGGACCTGAGAACCTTGGATTTGTACTCTGTAGTTAACCATGCTGATTCAGTCACAAATCTGTGATAAAAAATATCCTCATGCTGATAGTGGGCTTCTTTTATCTCCTCACACACAATCTATATGTTTATTTCATTATCCCTGAGAAGGGTGGGGAGCAGCTGGCAGACAAACCAGCAAATTATGAGAAACTCTTGCCCTGACATTAAACTCAAGAAACCAGAGGTGCCAATTGAAATAATAGCCCTCACTGTCAGTCCTTCCTGATGCACATCACCTCTGGCCTTTCTGAAAGCTTGGGTTTGAAATGCACACTGTGGCTGGTCCTCTGAAATTGCACAGATTTGGTCTCTTTCATGTCTAAGGTCTAGCTGTTTCCAAAGAAATCCCATCACAATCCCTCTACCCCCACTGCCTCATCTTTTAATGGAAAGAGCCTTTATCCTGACCAACAGATATGACTCATGTTCTTTCCTGAAACTGGGGGGGAGCTGGCCCACAAAAATTTGTCATGAGAGGTCTTGCAAACTTCTTGTTATACAAACAATTGTGCTCCTAATACAACCAGGAAAGATGAAGCAATCTTTCTAAGGATCTTCACAGCCAAACACTACTCAGGATTAGCTACTGTGAGACTGGAAACATTAAATTTGTTTCTGATCCTTAGAAATTACTTGTTCAATACTGAAGTGAAAGGGTGATGACTGCTCTGCCCCTCACTGTAAGGACATCCAGTGCATCGTTTCACCCTGCACCTCCTTTCACCGCACAAAAGAGCCAGCAGTGTACACGGGAGCAATCTGCACCTTTTAGATTTAAAACTGCCTGATACTTCAGCTTGGTTTGAGGTCAAATGAGACAATTTCTACTATTAAAACAGAAAGAAATACTTCTGGCAGCCTGAATGAGTTAATATTTTTCATGTGTCTTTTTAAGTCTTCACCTCAGGATATTTTATGGATGCTCTCTACAGATGGTGATACACATGGCCCTACCTCGATTAGCTCAAATTCTTTCAAGTTCTCTACACAAATAGTGCCCAAAATGCATCTGATGTCTGTAGCCTTTTCTCTGATGAAAGCTCAAATGCCCCTACTCCTCATTATTGTACAAGTCCTCGTGCAAAAGTTAGTTTCTTTGACTGCTATAGAAATAACCCCAGATATTGAAGCCAAATATTTAATTGTCTTTATTGCTGCAAGAAAACAGAGATCAAACCCACAGTTATTCAGAGAACTTTGCCACACAGAACATTCAAAAAAGAGAGAGGAAAAAAGTCATCCTTGATTATTGTATCTGTTAAATTATTTGGAATGTATACTATATAATTAAGATTGCTTAACAGCTTAAATTTCTTGGCTTTGCTTTTTGAGAATACTGTCTTTCTGTGGACATGAGGTTACTGAAACTGTACACTAGTGAGGGAACAAAACAAAACAGATGGTGCATTAATAATGGAAGTATTAGAAAAAGGGTGCTCTTCCAGATTTCAATGTATTCATTAATATATTTTAGACTATTTAATTGCATCCTGAAACACTAATTGAAAGAGTTTCATTTGCAAAAACCTAGTCCTGGTTATACAAACTAGGCACCGTGCCACAAAGAGCTTGAATGCTATAATAAGGAAATGAATAGAAGGGTTTGGGGTTTTTAATGTGTGTATGCTTATTTCATTTAATGAAACCTTTAAAAAAACATGCAGAACATCAGGAAAATAAAGATTTACAAAAAGAAGCCAGGTTTAAGAAGTAATGAATGTTTAGAACATGTGAAGATTATTTTTGTTTTTTTTAAAGTCAGCCCACGTCAAGGGCGTGTGTGTTTTACTTATGGAGCAGAAGTGCCTAATGCAGTTTAATTTTATCCACATTATACACTCCTAGACTTGGCCTACCTATCAATCTAAGTACAGGATACTTTAAGAATATTTTCTTCTGAAGATGTCTGCTTAAACTGCTTCAGTTTTTCTTCTAAATACCAAAGGGAAGGTAAGTTTTTCCTGATTTTGAACCTCCTCACGTGTTGCATGTTGGAAAATTTGAGTCAATCCTTCCTGTGATCAGTCTCTTATCCATCTTCAGGAGACTGAGGACAAAGAGCAGCCAGAAAGGTAGAAGAAAACAAACTAAATAAACGCACTAAAAAGAGTGCTGCAGTCTGTCAAAGAGATTATTTAAAGTAAAAGACCAACAAACATGCCGAGAAACCTGAAGAAAAGAGCAATAATAAAGAGAGAAAAAATACAAAGTAAGAGCACACAATTTCTAGAACAGCTACTTTTCAAAATCCTGTGGGGATGAGCATAGTCAAATGATGCAGAAGGTGGAGCAAAGTAGTTTCTTTTAGTGGCTGTTTTGACAGTTGCCCACAAGAAGTGTAATTCCCACTCATACCATACTTGGGTGCAGTTTTAATTCCTGGTTATCAGGGATCCATGTCTACCAGGATCTCACCTGTCTAGTTGGAAGGAAGCTAAATAATTCTTTAGAAGTTTCACCTGTATCAGCAGTGCAGGATAAACACACAGACAGGCCAAGGCCAGACATGCTGGATGGAAGTATAGCAATCTGAACATCACTCTGCCACATGTGGGGAATAACTGCTCCCTTAGACCTGCCTGCTGACTATGCTTATGTCAAAATAATACAAATCACTGTTGATATTAGTCGCAGTGTCACTGGGTTTTCACTTCTGACATTTTAATAAGGGATATCCAGACATGGGAGTTTCTTTCTAACAGATTCTGTGGGTGACTGTCTTTGTTGAGGAAGTAAGGGATAGTTGAGAAAAAGATAGGAGTATTTTTCTCTTATCTTGACTCATTTGTGTTCAAAATCACCTCTAAATGCAGACTCATGCTTTGATAGACCCTGCCCACTCATTGATTGTGTGTTAATTTAATGGTATTGGCTAGCTGTGATACTTTTCCTAATTATGTAGTTACAAGGGAGCAGCTCCCCTTATGGATATCATTAGATCATTGGAAAAGTGCCTCATGTTATAATGATGGCAGAACTATATGAAAAGGTAAGAGAGGATCTGGACCCACATCATACTCCCTGCTAGGTGGTATCTGTCCTCTCAAATATCATAAGATACTTGCAAAAATCTTAGAAAAAGTGTTTTTTTTTCCTCAAGAAAACAACTTACATACTAAATATTCATACACATTTGACTATACAATAGTGATATTTGTATATATGAAATAAAGATTCCTGACATCCAAATTTCTTTTTGTCCTGGAGTAGAGCTAAAAATTAACATATATAAAATGATTTTTGAAAGAGATTGTTCTAAAGTATTGCTGAAATACTAAATAACAAAATGGTTGTTACATGCTGCTGAAAAAAAAGGTAAACATTTTTTGCTTCTTAAGTTTAGTGGCCTAGGTATGCTGGATAAATTTTAACCAATAGAGTAGAGACTTCTTTTTCCTTTTCAGTTTGTCAGAAGACAGGAAGGGAGCTTTTTGGACATGAAAAATTACAATATGTATAAAAAATTTAGGCTAGACCTGAAAGAGAATGGGGATGTGACACGTCTAAATTACAGCATTCACAAAGTCCCTATGGTACCTCAAATTGGAACTGTTTAGTGTCACTTTTATTAAGGAAAAACAAACAAAAAAATCAGCAACCCCCCCCCCCCCAAATAAAGGCACCCAAAAATACTAGAATTTATGATGACCAATTTTAAGAGATTTAACCTAATGCCATTTTGAGATATCTTTGAGGTTTTAAAAAAGTTAAACATAGAAATCTAGTTCTACTTTTTCATTTGAAAGAGTCATTTTTTCCAGATTTGTTTTCATCTACCAGAATTATCATCTGTAAGTAAATCAAGGTAGAGAGACTGAGTCATTAAAACCTGCACCACGGTTTAATTGCCCACAGTAGGCTACAAAATTACTCGCAATTTTAATATTTAATATCCGATTTCGTATCTATAGAAGCTAAGGGCTTATCTACCTCATCTAGAAGAAATTACAAAACTAATACAAATACATGCCTATGCCCTCCAGAGCATTAGTAGCAGCTTGTTTTATGAATCATTACCGCCCTTTCCAAATTACCAAGGAAGAAGCAGTACACTGTTTGACAAATGCAGCATTTTAAAAATCACAGTAAAGAAATATAAAAGTTTAACTGTAAACACTTTTTTCCCCCCAAGGTTCCTTAAGGACATCTGCTAGAGTTACATTTACAGAAAAGTCAAATCCTAGTTGAAGCAGAAAATCTATTCCAAAGCAACTGCTTGTTCTTGCTGTTTTGAAGCTGTCTCCATACATGCTAAAAGCCAATGGAACTGTGTTTTGGTTGATTCTTGCTTGGTGGTTTGTTTTTTTGTTTGTTTGTTTGTTTGTTTTTTTACAAAATATTGCAAAGTGTGAGGAATCTGGACTATTGCCAATGGCCACATTTCATCTCAATAAGCCAAGTCCCAGTTAAGGGCCTCTCTTGGATACTTAATTTGTAGGCATGGTCCCCAGAGTCTGACTAAGTGCCAAGTCTGATATTTGTGTGAAATGGCTTAAACCAGGCAAATAAATGAAGTATTTTGTATTCTAGTTCTCAAACTAAGCAAATGGAATGTGTTGGCTCATAATAGTTCAAGTAACATGTGGAAGCTGTCTGCTGGCTGCTAGATAAGTGATATGAGATGAGGAGACCTCTGAAGAAGGCTTAGGAAACGTGGAGGTAATAAACTGCTTGCCTAACATTGTTTTAGATAATGAGAGAGTAGAAGAGATGAATAAGAACAAAAGGCTGCTTGCATGCAGAATGCCTCCACATAGTTATAGGTACTGAAAATATTTCTGTAGTAGATCTGGTGAATAAAAGGTACATTTTCTGAATGTCATCATTATCTAAGGAGGTCTCAGCACATCCTATATGTGAGTAGAACACTGTGGAAACTAAAACAAAATAGAAGAAGATGAAATAACATTTCATAATGGCAATTCAAATGGAAAGAAAGAGAAAGGACATTTTATCATTCCCTACCGTTGTAGAGTTCAGCTGTGTAGTTCCTCATTGCTACTACTGACCTTCAGACACTAAAACTAGGTCAGTGTGCATTTGGAAAGATAGGGAAATTGTCATGAAATGGCAGAGTTGCATGTACAACAAAAAATGTTAAAACTTCAGACTGCAGAAAGTATTATAACTAACAGCTTAACATGCATGCATTCAAATATATTTGCATAAAAATAAATGAGAATGAAGAAATAATGTGAAAAAAAAAGGCTCAGTTATTATTGCTAATACCAAAAAAGTTCTTTTATCTGTGGGTTGCTTAGCTTCTAATCTTTCCTCTTCTGTATGAAGCCTGCCATTCCTATCAATATCTTTACTATTGTAACTTGGATTGCTGTGACATACCCTAACTTTTGGGGAATTTAAGCAATGCAGAAAATATACCCTTCTGACTGAAAACTTGGGATCTTTGTTTCTGATGGTATGAATGAGCTTTCCTTAAATTTCTGCCTTTTGTTCACATTATGCTATTTGCTAAAAGAGAAGGACTTTAATTTAGATTGCATTTTGTAGACATTTTATATGGAAGGTAGTGCATTAAAATACCTAAAAAAAATCCATTAAAAAAACCCCTTAAAATAATGAAAGATGAATTAATCAATTGGATTAATTGATGAATTGGGTTAACCTCAGCTGAAAGCAACCATTTTCTCACCCCTCCAACGAGTACCAAAATCTCTGCATTATCATCACTGCTTTGGTCAAAAATCCAGAAGACAGAACTATGCAAGATGCTATGAAGAAAATTAACTCCACCTCAGCCTCACCAAGCAGAGCTGAGCCTAAAAAGCTTATTTACTTGGCATTGTCTTTGTGCCTACTAGTCTGTCTGTAATGATGACTGTGGGTTATCGCACTTGAAAAATTGTACTTTTTTTGTTTCAGTAAAATGAGAAATTAGATTGGCTCAAATTAAAATTAAGATTAAAATATTAAGAAACAAAGACCTTTAAAAGATCTTTATTTAACATTTAATCAAATGTTTCCTATTTTTAATTTGTTGAGGTTTGGTCATTGTAATTAATAAATGGGAAACTACTGAGTGACATATATTGTTGGCACTACTTAGCCTTTTGAAGTGTTAATGGATCAATTTGGCTTTTCACATTTCTTTTTATTGTGAACCCAGTTGTGAAGAGGTGGAAAGTTTCGATAACAGTTTTACTAATTTTTAAATTTAAATACTTTTATTCTAAGAAGTAAAATATTGACAGTGTTAATAACTTGAAAGATATTAACTTAATTTTTAAAGAGAGGACAATTGAGACAGGGAAAAGGCTTAACTCGGAAACACTGCCTGGATTTAATGGCATTTTAAATATAACAGTAACTTTGAGAATAACAAAAAGCTACAGAATTTGAAAAACCATATAAGCTGTTGCAAGAATCCAAGAATGTGATAGCTCAGACAATTCAGGTTTTTTTCACATATCTTCAGATAAATTTTGCTTGAGAATATGAAACAGATTAAATTGCAGTCTAAAGCTGATAGTCTTGTTCGGCTGATAACATAAATAATACTTCATTTGTGGTAAGTCGCTTGTAGATGCCTTATTTTAATTTAGATAGAACATAATGATACAGTTTAAAACTATAATGTATAGAGATACAGGCATATATAGAGTATAGAAAGGCAGGCTTTTCTCACAGGAAACCTCCACTACTGTCTCACTCAGAGCAAAGCAGGGTGACACAGGTTACAGCCAAGAGCTGGGGTAAAAGGCTCTGGAATCACAGCCTCCAGCAAGTTCCTCAGTCATGGGTGATGATGTTTAATGATGAACTGGCTCAGAGCAAACCTGAAAATAAAATATTTCACATGAAGACTTTTGTTTTGCTGAGAATTTCTGTTTTTCACCTTGTTATTTTCTTTCATACAAAAATGAACATAAAGCCTTAAGTCTTGTTACAATGGAATTTTCTCCAGGAAAGGTATTCTTATTTTACTTACCTGGTTATGTTTGTGAAATAACCCCACTTATGAAACAATTTGAATATTCTCCTTTTTCTTTTCCTTCCTTCTCTTTTTGTATTGAGGTTTCCCCACAGCTAACAGAATAAAAATTTTAATTTGATTCATTCTGTCATATGCTTTGCTTTATAAAATATCTATTTACTGTACTTAGATTTGTATTTATTGAGCACATAGATATTTACTGTATCATATATGACAATCAGTACTAGTCTTTTCTCTCTTTCAGGGATTATTAAAATGCTCTGAACACTGACATACGAGTACTGGGCTGTAGCTAAACATATTAGAGTATTCTGTATTCCTATAGCCTGTTGAGGTTTTCTTCTGGGAAATTATTGGTTATTTCAGGAATATGCATATGAATACTACTCTTGCTATCTCCTCTTTTTTTTGTGTCACAGACTGTCTGACATATGTACTACTTTCCTTTCTTTCCTTATGCCCTGGATTTATCTGTAAGTTGCTGTGATTTCTTTCAGTGGATGAGGATGTTTTTGGAGCGATGGTTCTTGGAAGTTGGAACTCCAAGACCTCTTTTTATTTCAGGCTCCTTCCTCACTGCAGTTTCCCCTGTGTAGAGCAGCTGTCCATAGACAAATCAATTGGTTTAGAGCTCCAGCAAGGAGCTGGCCAAAGTTGGATGAGGCAATGAATGTACATGACTGCAAGGAACTGGTTTCAATGATCTAGGTGATTTCTTCTAGTCCCAGGCTTCAGTTTTCCAAGGCAGCGTTTTAGTTCTCCATTTCTTGCTATCAGCTTTCAAGCAGATTTCATTTCTTTAGTATCATTCTTTCTTCTCTCACACCCACTTTATCAAAATCCCAGTGATTTGTTGCTTTTTAGCAGCTTCTGCCTCTGCCTGCAGTATAATACATTACGTAGTGGGAGATTCTGTTCCTAGGAAATATTATTGGAGGAAAGCAGGCATTGATTTTACAAGTGACAATTAACAACATTTGTGTGTTTTTCCTCCCGGTTTTCATGTTCTCTCTCTCCTGAAATTAGCAGAAAGTCAAAAAGCAGTTCTATGGGAAGCTCTTATCAAATAAATGGGTTTTTCTTTCAGAGCTGGAAAGACTTGGATCCATACACACCCACAGCATGACCATGGTATTTAATCTGAATTTTAGCACTGAGAACATTCTGTTGTATATCATGGGTTTGGCCAGACTTCTACATGTAGGTGGACAACAGAAATCTTCAGAGTTTTCCCTCTCTCTCTACTTATTTTCTGCTACTCAGAGCTAGTTTTACCTGTTCTCTAAAGTTATAAAATCATCTTAAATTAGATTGTTTTCAAAAGAACATTTTAAATGTTCTTACCATACCAAAGTTACCTCAGGACCCTGACGAAGCAAGAAGTTGCTCTCAATAAACTGTTTTTTGGTTTTCTTTTCCTGAAGAACAATCAGTTTGGAACACACATAGTCCAACATTATGTGGACACACATAATTATGTGTAATTAATTACACATAATTAACCTCCCCCCCCCAAAAAAGAACCAACAAAGAACGCACACTTCCACTGTCAATTTTTATATTTGTAAAATAAAGCATGCAACTGTTTTACAAGAGACTTAACTTTATCAATGCTCTACTAGTTGTGATTGAAATCAGCAGTTTTTGCTAACTTAATAATTTAGAAACATTCACTTTTAAAAGAAAATAATGGTGAAATTTGAAAAATCAACAATAAATGCAAAACAATAGTACCTGGTTTTCATAAGCTTTCTCTTTACTAACTAAAAGACAATTTTATGTTTTCATGTCACAGGTTGATGTTGGTTTCCTGCCATCAAGGCAGGCATTGCAAAAATAACCCTCCCTTGCTGCTTCTGCTATAAAACACTGTGTTGAATGAAAACCAAATAAATATATCAGCTATTATTTACACCCTTCATTATTTTGTTTTAAATAGGAGTGCTGACACTATTATTTCGGCCTAAGTGACCAACTTTGACATAACTTTAAGTTGATTTCCTTTCAATTTAGCTAAATTTATATAAAAGGATTCTTATTTTCAAATAGAACTGTCCACAGAAAACTTCTACCCAAAATAGGAAGAGCTGTGATTTAATATTGAGATTGTTATTATAGTTCCACTCATACCATAGATAAATCCAAAACCATTAGAAGTGGGTAATAATGATGAATTGCACAAATAAGAACACAGCTGACAGAGGCGTCATGGATTGCATTGCTTTGCTTCTCATTGGAACCTTCCATTGAGGTCTAGCACAATAAACTGGATCAGATTTCATCACATATTGATTTATTTGTATCAGTATGAATTGTTACTGATAAATAACTATTTTATTTCTTTTGGGGCAAGTGCATTGTTAAAAACTTGCCATATAATTTGAGTAGAGTCATTCCTGATTGATATGAAGTTCCTAATTTGTGACTCTAATTTGTGACTCTCCAACATTACAAATGGATTTTGTGATTACCTGAGTCCATGCAGAATAAGATAGAAAATGTTTTATGATGACCATACATTACTGTCATTTGAAGAATCACTAGCTGCTTTTTCTTTTGACAATTAAGTATGTGAATTTAGAGAACTTGATAACCTTCAGTATTTGAATTTTTCTGCTATTTCAAATACAATCCTTGCTACTTAGAAGCAAAGATAAATAAATCATTAGTGCCTGATATGGCACTAATTCAACCTAATTGCCAAAAGTGTTCAATTTATTTTTTTCTCAACAGATCTTATTTTTTATGCATTATTGGAATTCCAGCTATTGATTGCTGTAAGTTCAAGATTTATCTGCAGGTAAAGATTACTGTTAAGGTCCTTAAAATCTCTTTATGTGACTAAAGGGGGTGTGTGGGGGGTAAATATTCTTAGATTTCAAATTTCAAAGTTGGATTCTGAGATAGGAATCAATGAGGAGGAGGTGTGCATTTCATGCTATTTCAAGTAAAGCCTCATGGATGCAGCTGTCAATGAAGCTGATCAGAAGCAGCATTAGATTTTCCTATAATGATAAATGAGGAAATAAACTGTATGGTGGATACCCCTGTACTATGGCAGAAGCAAGTATATTAAAAAGCAAAAAATTCAAATGCTTTTATATTAGAATAACCATACACATATATACACAGGAAAAAAAAATCATTAATTTAAAAAGGAAAATAGAAAAGAAGAAAAAACAGTTAAAGAAATAATCTGAAGACCCAGTAGGGAATATCAAGATAGGATATTAAATTGGGTTTAGAAAACTGTACTCTTAAGATTATGTGAAGGCAGAGATTTGAGGATCAAAAGAAGTAGAGTTAAATGGCTCAAATGCTTTCACTTGATTCTGAATCGACTCAGCACGAGCAGCTTGCGACGTTCTGTCTGCCAATCTTCCCTGGATATGTGCATTCTCTTCCTAAAGCCCTCATTGTGATCTTTGTGAAAGAAATTCACATACTAATGATGTCCCTTAGTGTACCTTATGAAACATTCAAAATGGACTGTTATGGATATGGAGTTTAACAGGGAGCAACTAATTGTTTATGCTGGGCTAGCCTGAGGGGGGTTTCATTTTAAAACTTTTAAATTATAAGACCTGAATTTCCAGGGTAAAGTTTCTCTAATAGACGATTCAATAGCACATGGCTAGTCAGTGAGAAGCATACTGTGCTTTTTTCTTATATATATATGTGTGTGTGTGTGTCTGTGTGTGTGTGTGTGTCTGTGTGTGTGTGTGTCTGTGTGTATAGATATATGAAACTCTCTCTAGTTTATATCCTCCTTATTTATGAGGCTAAAGTCTGACTATGCTGAGACTGAAGTCTGACTATGTTAATAGGGAAAAAAAAAATCAGACAGCCACCCTACCTGCTTGCGTACTAGAATGCCTGTTGTGCCACCTTCCAAGCTGCTGTTTTATTAATGATCTTGAAACTGAAATAGTAGGGCATGAAGAAGAGTTAAAATGACTTACTGATATGTCACAGACATTTGCCAAGAAAATGAAATGCACTGAGAGGAAAAAGCACCAGGGAGGCCAGTGAGGAACCAAATGTTCCGTATTCTGATTTGTCTGACCTTCCCCATCCTGAGCTCTAAAGAGAAACAAAGCTGCCTTGCTTGTGCTGGGCAAACTCGGTATCTGTAAACTCCAGAACTGTGTAGAATATGTACAGCATTTTATTCTTTTCATTAAAAATAAATATTCTTTAAATCAAACACATCTTTGTTTTGTTATGAGGAAAAAGGCAGCAAAGATACTCCATTTTGCCTCATACTCATCCGTGCTTCATGTTTGTTTCTTTGCATCTGTAGTAACAATTTTTTAGACAGGAAAGAATTGGGAAATGTTGATGTTTAAGTCAATCACAACAGGAGAAGGAACAAGATGTGTAAATTATTGTGTAGTTTCAAGCAATGGAAAACGATTTTAGCATATTTTTTTTGTCCATGTAGTGATTCTGGTGAGCCTAATTCTGTGTTTGTTTCTGGGTAATAACCTTCCTGTCTTATGGTACAGTACATGATATAATAATTCTGTGTCCTTTCCAGAGGGCCTTTGCAGCTGAATTGAGTTCTCTTTTTCTAGCAGCACTGCAAGTGAAGACTTCTTCCCATAGCAAAAAGCAGCGCTAGGAGCTAATTTCAAATCTGTGATCTATTCAAGTCAATGGGGATGGCAAATTTCACCACAATCTCTGTGGATATGGAAGCATTTTGAATGAATCTGGAGGAGGACTTCTGCCCAGTCACTTTGACCATTTGATATCCAAAGAAACTAAGAGAAAACCTGAACAGGACATATTTTCTCAAGTGTCTGAACTGATGAAAGTGTCCTATCTTGAATAATTTAATAATCAGAGAGAGGACTGGGAAATGCACGTAAGCAAAGCAGACAATCTTGTCAGATTGTCAGAGAGAACATAAATTTTGAAGGATCTTTTTCTTTAGAGACGAATTTTTCCCATACTATCAGAAAGCACTTGGAAGTAAACAAGTCTGTTATCTTCATCTTTTTTGGATTACACATTTCATGCCCTTTTTTTTTTCTAAGGTTTCCCTAAATTTTTTTTTAAACTTTTGCTTAGAGATTCACATACTTGAAGTGCAGAAGACCATTTCAGGTGAATGGGTGACTTCATTTTGCTAATGAATGAAATAGTGCTTGCCTATGTCTCACATGTGAAGTGCTTTGAGGAGTTTAAATGGCTCTGTATAAATATGCTATCTTAAATTATTGCATACAATAATGTCTATGTGGCATCCCGTAGCTCAAATGGGAGCTGTAACTCTGAATCTCTGCAGTGAACAGATATTAGAGCCACTAAATGATTCTAAGCTGGTTTAGACTCTACTGTTTGTCAGATCAGTTCGGTGCTTTTGGAGAGACCTGGGTTTGCTTTTGGAAACAGGAGACCTTTGTTCAAAGCTCACACAGAGGATGGATGGCACCAGCACCATCCCACTCTGCCAAAACAGCTTGTGGACCCAGCTGGGTTGGTCTCTTTGAGGATGGGGAAGGTGAAGTCTGCAGTCACAGCATCTCTGTGGAGTTTGCTCGCAAACGTGACTGACGCCACTTGCTGTGTGCCTGCGTGGCTGAACTGATGGCAGGAGCAGGACTTGGAATCCCAGTTCATCTCTAATCGCTTTTTCAGTTCGAACGCCACATTTTAGAAATGCCTGAATTCCCACAAGACTGTTTGTTTCCATGAGACTGTAAAAGGTAAAAGTCAGTGCAGACTTTAGCCCTCTGTCATGACTAATTTAAGCAAGGTTTAGACTATTAACTGAGAGGTCAAAGGTTCACTCTGTTATCAAAACATCACCAAGCCCTCCAGCCTTTCTCTGCCTTCTGATAATTGTGTTTGGTTTCTGTTAGAGGCCCAGAATGCTTGTTAGATGCTAAAAAGGTGTAAAACATAATCCAGTAGTGTCTCCAAACTAGTACCCTGGCAAGCACAAACAGTGCATCTAAGACCATGTTAGTATTGATCTGGAGTCAGATCGCATTAGCCCTTCCCACGCTGCCTGGCTCGAGCCTGCCAGGGAGGCAGCAATGCAGAGAAAGGCAGACCCAGGCAGCCAGATCGATGGATTCATGACGTCTGTCTCCTTTCTGCAGTTTTACTTCCCACATATCTCTCTTGATCCCCTTGTGCCCTCCCTGGAAATGAACTTTCTAAAGGTTCGAAAGACACATAACACAATTTTGTGCAAATAATGCCTGTATAGAAGCAAATACTAGAAAAAAAAAAAGAAGCATGACAACAACTCATGTCTGGATCTGTGTATGCACTTACACTCACACATATATAGATATTTTCTCATAGTAGAGTTTTTTTTTATTAATATGTTGTATTCTTTTACATCTTAAGCTGATGCATAGATTTTTAGGAAAAGAAGGTTATCTCTGGCACACATTTACATGATACAAAGGACTTTATAGAACAATTTATAAAATTTCAAGTGTGTGGATGAATAATAACTATAAATTTTCCTAAAGATTTTCTAGGTTTCTCTTCATGATCCTCTTTCACATCCCTCTTCATTTGAATTATTAGCATTTCTCATTACTAACTGGCAATATGCACCCATCTTCACACAACCATGAGTGGATTGAAAGTTTCTTATGCTATCAATAAATTATTATCTCAATTTTTTTAGTTTTTACTTCATAATTTAACATACAGTTTTCAAAAATAGTATGCTATAGCTAAATATTTCACTGCACGTTACTCCATATGCCACTCTGCTATTTCTACCCAAATCAAATATTTCCATGTGACCTTACATTAAGGTTTATCCTATCCCTTCTCTTTTTTCTTTTTTTTTTTTTTTAATGCTATTTTTCTGGTTGAGTTACTGACAAAGCAATATCAAATATTTTTAATTAACATTCTTCATCAAAAGGAATATCTCAGGGAGAAATGTGTGTAAAGTTTCCTGTCTTCAAATATCATTCTCTTGTAAAAAATATGGGTTTTTTTTTTTCTTCCTATAACATTCTACCACCTTTACGTACCTCATTCTTCACCATTTTCCTCACTGATTTCCAGTCTGCCTTATTCAACGTTATTTACATAAGTTTTACTGCCTTAAACCTATTTTCCAACTTCTTCTGAGAATCTCAATCTTGTATTTGTGATTATTTGTATTACAGAAACAGCTATGGGACCTAGATGAAACCAGAACTCTATTTTATTAGCACAGGTTCATGCTGAGAAAAAAATATTTACTCTGAAGACTTGATAATAGTGGGATCCAGACTTAGAGGATATGCATTTTAAGCATACAGTGAAGCAGTGAAAAAAAATTATCTGACTACCTCACACAGGCAGTGGGAATTACCATGAAAACTGGACAACCTCCCTAGGGGTGGGATAGAGACCCCACTGCTGAAATTTTCAAGATGTGATTGGATGGTGGGCTAGACAATATGGGGTCCCTTTGCCACAAAAAATTGGAACAGATGATCTTTCAAGGTCCTCTCATCTGAGCTGTTCATTCATAAGCAAGAATTCCTCTGCTCCTCTCGGAAGGATCCCCTCTTTGAGGACCTCCATCACTTCACTGGCCATTCATGTACATCAAGGCTGAGTGTTTATCTTCTCACATTAGTTTGGACTAATGTGAGAAGCCTAACTCACATTAGTCCAACTCTCCTGAGTATCACCACAGTCTGTATGACTCTTGGTTTTCTGGTTTGATAAAGAACTGTTTCCCTCAAGCGGAAACCCCCCACAGAGGTGGGTGATGGGTGATTCTGGATGGCTGTTCCTACCCAAATGATAAAGACCTGAACCATGAAACAGCACAGCAGGTGTCACAGACACTGCTGGTAACACATTGCTGTGGAGGAAAGGTACATTTAAATGTGTTTTTTTTTTTCGAGCACAGGTCAGACATTTCAGTTGTGAAGCCTGGATCTGACCAAAAATCAGTAAAGGAAAGACTAGCAAAGGAAACAGAATGGAAGTGATTCACCCAATGCTGTGCATCTGATCATAGCCTAGAGTGGAGCTGGCTGGACTTCCTTGCCTCCAATGTGATGAGCAGTTGCTCATATTTACCAAGCACCAGACTGGAATACATCCTCTCCTTTTTTCCTCCTCACTGGTTTCCTGGGATTTTTAAGGTTTTATTTGTTTGGTTCTTTTCTTTTTCCCAGTGATCTAACCTCTTCCTTTGAAGACTCCCTCCCTTCTCTGGGCAGAGTGTGATCAGACTCTTTAAGGCTTCCTGGGCCAGCTGGGGTAGGGGGACTAGTGCAGTGTTCCCAGAGAGATCACCACAAAGGGATGGGGAGTAAGAGCTGTGGTAGAATTCAAAAGCAAAGCCAAAGCCTCTGTGACTCAAAGGTCTTGCTTTTAGAGGTGCCATAAATGTTTTTCTAGCCTACGTGGGAGCTGCACTGCAGTTTGGTGACTGGCTCATAAATTTGAATAATAACTCTGACATGCTGCAGAGCTCCTTGTGTTCTTGCTCCCCAGAAGAGCTTCATGCAAGGAAGGATGGATTCTGCCCTCAGTTATGACCATGATTACCTATGGCTTCATTACATATGCAACAGATTCAGTTCCTTATCCTAGGAGAATGGGTTCCTATAAGTATAACTATAAGCCTGAAAGATGCTGAATATTTTATGAAATTGTATTTTAGTTTGGAAGGGATCTTCTAGGAATGTATTGCTTTCTTCCTGCTGAACTCCCTGAACACTCTTAAAAAACTTGATAATGTTCTTGACAAACCTTTCAAGGCTAAGCAATTTCTTTCAAAACAGGAAATAAATTACGCATCTGAAAATTGTTCACACACTTGATCTATCCTGATCAAAACCCCCATCCCTCAAGACTGGACAGGTTTTCTTTCAGGCACTTTATACTGGGTTCAAGTTCTTCTTGTTAATTTAAGAAAAATGCTATAGGCCAACCATTTTTTATTATTTATGACTATTTTCAAAAACTCATTTCCCCTTTCTTATCCTTCAGTGAGAACACTGGTGGCATTCTGCTTTATGGAGCTCATATTGACATTTCTGATAACTCCGTGCTCACACTGTGGGATTTAAAACTGCTGCCCATCACATCAGTGTTTGAACACCCATTCTTCAGGGTCCTATCCAACAAGCTGATCCTTTCATTGATGTAAATATCCTTTGTTGCTTTCCTTATACATTAGGAAATGATACCTTGTAAGATTTACAAATGAAGACTATTTAATATCATAAGTTAAATGAATTCCCTGGAGACTGGGATCCTTGTGCATCATGCCCTTATATCCATGTTTTTGTATCAGCTGAGTTCATGTGAACCACAGTATTTTAGCAAGGGAATGGGGGCACTTTAAGTGCTTGCAAGTATAAAATATTCATCCTTGCTAGTGATAAGTACACAATTACAGACTATCCTGAGAATAATGAATCTGAAGAACTCCAATATTTTTCATCTGTTCATCATGCAAGAGTAAGTCTATGATTTGTCTAGACCAAACATGAATAAATCATTTGATTGTAAAGATAAATATAGATGCTTTTGCAAGATATTTGTGATTAAAGCCTTACTGTGCTAAATACTTTGGAGACAGAGAGTCAGTCTGTTCCCCTGACCTTAAGACTTGACCTCACAAAATTTGAAGGAAAACTCTGAAAACGGAAAGCAGAAGTAATAAGGTTTGATTAAGATTATTTAGAAGGTCAGCTACCACAGTAAGAGTGAAACACTTCTTCAAGCCCAATCTAGGCCAAATCTCTATTCATCAAACCATGCTACATTTTATTCCAAATAATTCTATGTACTTGCTGTGAGGCTTATTTCATTTTCTGTGAGGTTGCTTCCTACTGTGCCGTACTTCTAAGATTACTCATTACTTAATGGAAAAGAAAAAGAAGATATATTTGCTGAAGTTGAAAAACAACTGAAAATACACAATTTCTATTAGAACTCGAAGAAGTCATCCAGTTTTTAAAATGGACAAATAATATTCTTGTCTTGTCATTTAGTCTTGTGAATAAAATTAGACTTTGTCAACAAAAATATTTTATTTTCCTGATTTTATTTGTAAAAATTAAATCATTAGAAGTCATAAATATCAGTAGGAAAAATGGGTTTTAGCTTATGAAGAATTACAATAAAAAATCTTGTAGAGGGAAAGAAGAAAAATGAAACAAGAAAATTTTCATAATAACAATGGAGCTCCTTAAAAAATATTACAAGAAAATAACTTGGAAGCCCTTTTAAATAGCATATTTTTGTTCTCTGACCAACACAGTATGTGAATTTTTCTTTACCTAAACCTGAGAGCATTATAAGATTTCAGTCCAAGATATCAACTGGGGTGTAATATAAATTCTTTTTGTACTGACTGACTACAGGAAGGTTCATTACACCTGGTAAAAAAACCCCCAGACAAACAACTTGGAAGTAGTCTCAAATTTTTATGCACAGTGATCATATTTTCACTTTACAGGTCTCAAGTCCAAACCTCAAATCTACATGGAACTTATCCAAGAGAAGTTTCAAAATTCTAAAAACATTCTCTTTTTTACCCTCTAAACTGTGCCTAAAGCTTTCTTCAGTAATTTTTGACTTTATTTTAAAAGAGAAAAAATATTTACTACATTAATAATAATAATAATAATCTATTACATTAAATTTCCCAGAACTTCAAAGCAGTTAAGAGGATTCTACTCTCATTTTCCAGAAACGTTTAGTAATAAGATCCATTTCAAACCAGAAGTAAGATAATAGAGGAATTTCTAAGTTTCTGAAGCGATGTGTTGCTAATACTTTCTTTGCCAGGCTTAATTATAGCAGGCTCCCATGAACAATAAAGCTGACCAGTCAGCACATCCCTCAGTTTGTGTGCATCACAAAATACCCAAACTCTGAAGGGAGGTTTAAAGCTGTGCACGTGGGAAGATCAGGGGTGGACCTGGGGAGACTTTTCGGTGGTGGTGGTAATTCAGCCAAGAACTCTGGTAAACTCTATTTTGAACAATTCTACTAACATTATTAACTTTTTTCCAGGCTTTGGCCATAGGTAACAAAGTTCTTCGTACAGGAAGATCAATCTCTGTCTATGGAGAAAGAGGCAGAATAGTTTGCCCAAAATCACCTTGGAGCTGAGGGGCAGAGCCTTTGGAGGAAATATGATCTGAAACTTTCCAGGCTGTGCTGGCGGGCATTGCACAGCACTTGGCCACCCCTCCCCTGCAAACCACCCAGCTTAGTGCAAGAACAGAAATTTGGAGGCTTATGAACATCTGAAGTGGATAGGCTGTACATTCTATAAGGATGGGAACCTTTTTAACTTCTAAGAGGGAGAAAAAGAGCCTAAAGTCTGATCCTGTCCTGCTCCCAGTCTCCAGGCTTAAAGCTGAAAATCTCTTTTCTAAGCTGTTACAGCTTGCTTGAGAATGAAGTGTTGAGAGAGGGGTGCACAAATAATTTCCTAGGGAAAAAAAAAAAAAAAAGCAGAAACCTGGTGCATTGCTGCATAGCAGAAGCAAGATTAAACTCATATGCTGTGAATAATAAAAGAAATGGTCAAGTTAATGTAAAAACCAAAGAAAATACTCTATAGTTATGGCAGGAGTTGTGCCATGTTTGGGCTAGAACATGACTGTCCATCAGTCACTTTCTGATTTGTCCACAACATAGAAAAGATCAAATCTCTCAAATATCTTTCTTTTAGAATACTAATGTAGAAATGATTACAGCAACATTTTCTGTTCACCAAGACAAGGAAGGGAATAATTAAAATCTATTTTTGAAATACTTGAAGATCTTAAAGCAAAAGCAAATTAAATATACTAATTTAAGCAACATGTAGACTTAGAGAAAAATCTTAATAGAGAAAGCAGTTTTGGAGTATACTGGTACTGCCTGTAATTCTGTAATTTCAACCCTGGTTAATACTTTGAGCATCTGAATAATTTTCTAAAAATGTGCAGATAAAAAATTATTTAGAGAGCTGGAATTAATTTTGGAATTAGTTTACTAGTTACAAATTACAAGTTAATTTTGTAAAACAAAAAGAAAAGTTATTCCTGGGATCCATTTTTTCCTTTTGGAATATGTATTCCCAGACAATATTATATATTCAAATTAAAAAGCTCATTGCTGAATCAGTCCAAGGTCATCACCGTTTGTCTGTTACAGTATCCCTCAAATTTGATAAGAAAGCTACATTAATGAAAATGCATTAGATTAAAAAAAATATAGAACACTGCTAAGTTCTTGTATTACTGATGATGATTTTGCATTTGACACAGATTAAAAAGAATTTCTCTATTTGATGGTGTAATAATAGCTGTACTGACAAATCCTTCAACACATACTATAACTGCCACTGCCTGGAGGAAAACCTAAGGACATTCTAAAGAGCACTGTGGAGGGAAGTTGTAAAGAAGTACTTGGTTTGGAGTTTAGACAAAAACCAAGCAGGAAGGTTTGATGTATTGCCAGAAGGCTTTATCTTCTCAAAAAGTTTATAATCAAACACAAAGGAGAGTCTACTGAATATTTTGTTGTTCAGTGAACATGAAAAGGTGTTTTTCTTTCATTAATGCATCTTTCTTTACTTTCAGACTTATCCAAAACAACACATTCTGTAGATATTATTACCACTCAAAGTCCAGGATTAATTCAATGAAAGTTTGATTCCTCATAAAAATTATTTTTAAGCTTTGTTTGGCAGAGGCATTTGAATCAGAAGGAATGGGAAAATACAAGTTAATACTACAACATTTTCCAAATTGTCCGTGTGAAATCTTGGAATTATTTCACACAGATTATGGACTAGCTCCCTCAGAACAATCTGATTTAGAAGTGTAAGTAATGCCCTACTTTCCATGGGGAAAATGAAGACTAAGGAATTAGTTAAAGCTATACATACACATTTCAGAGAGTTGAACAGCAAATGGAATCCATATCCCATTATCTCACCGATAACTTTCCCCTGAAAGTATAGGATGACACTCATGAACCTACACATGCACAGTGCTCCTCTTGCCACACCGACATTGATTGTGAATCATCTCTTACCATATTGATGTCTAGAGCATAGATAACTTTGACTTCAGAATTTGCTACAAGTTTCTCTTAAAATTGATGGAGAGATTGTTAAGACATGATCCCTCAATCTTACTAGGTGGCAGTTTTAGGAACAGTTAATCATGGTTCCCAAATGCCAATCTTTAGTGATGCCAAACAGAACCCAGACAAATAGCTCAGAAGAAATGACATACATTTAGAAAACTCTCCACAATAAACACTAGAGTATTTACTAGCATTTTTCTGTCATTTTTTCACTAAAAAAAAATTGACAAGTACGTGGCTATGAATATTAAGTAACCTTTTAAGGTGTTCATTCTCTGTTTTGAATACACATAAATCAGTTAGGACTATAGTTTTAAAGGCATTAAGACATTTAAAGGTAAGCTGGAGATTTTACATTATGCATGTTTTCTTACTTTTCAGCAATAAATAAGAAATATTAATGATGTTAATGATTTAGGAAGGAAATGTGACAAAGGAGCATGAGAAAGAGTCAAGCTATATGAATAAATTATTTTTGAGATATATTAGCCCCGGATGAGCTGTGCTGAATAATATCACCTTGGCTAGGGGATAAAATCTTTCCTATGGCCTTACAAATTACAAATGAACTTGCTGTAACTATGCACCTGGGTTTAATCTGCAGGCTTGCTCTTAAATGTCCACTGAATATTTTGCGTTATGCATAGATGAAAAACAATCACCTCACATACACTTAATGCCGGGTAGAAAACTGAAAGGCTTGGAGAGCAGCTGATATCCTGGCTACAGAAAACTCAGTAGCAGGACTCCCATGGAGCTGAATATGGAGAGATTGTCTATTTCATCTTGCATGTCATAGAGCACCAAATGTGTTAGCCAATATATTTAAAGAGAATAATAAATCCTGCCCATGGAAAAAAGAGAAAGAAAGAAAGAAAAAATCCTGCTCTTCTCTTCTCATTGGTTAGAATGTCTTCAGGCTGAAAAGAAAGAAACCATTTACCTAGTATATAAAGAATAGGAAGAATGAATAAAAGATGTATTCTGGGAGACAAAACTAAAATGACAAAATCTGCAGAGCGGGTGAAAGGACCCGTGCGGGATAAATGGACAAACAATAAGTCACTGACATAATTCAGTGTCTTGCACTCAGTGTTTTCCTGCCTCTGTACTGAAGAGCAGACCACAGCCTGAGCAGAATCTCTTCTGTTCAGCATTAGCAGAGCCTCCTTTAGAGTATCTTTATAGAAATTAAGTATAATGGTGTTGAAGAAAAGAAGAGGTATCTTCAAGCCGAGTATTAGGCCAAACTTTCAGTGAGTGAAATCTGTTCAAACGTGCCATTGCACATTGCTGAAAAAAGCAAAAGGAATCATGCCCCTGTGAGCATTCAAATATTGACAGATATATTAATATATGACTTTCCAGTTTCAGTATTGATGATATAATATCTCTTCATTTTAGCTTTTTCTCCTTGCTCATGTTGTAGTTTGTATTTTTACATTTCTGTTAGATATGGTACAAAGGCACAGCAGCTTCCTTAGAAACAAGAGGACATGTAATTAAAAAGAGATCATCAGTTATGTGGTCAGGGTCAATGAAGGAATAATTCACACAGATGACACAGGGCAGGATTTTGCCTAAATGTGCTGTCTCTCTCTTATGTGGCCTTGTGCAAGAGTTGCCTGGGACACATCTTGTACTGCCCTGCCCCACCATGGCTTTATCACAGCCTTTGTGTTCCAGGTTCCCAGGGGGAGTCCAGCATCCTGGGTTAGGTTCTTTGGCTCCCTATACAGTGCATATGGAGAAGTGACCATACCAAAGTGGTATCCTTTAGCAAGTTGCTGCCCATACTGGTTTGGGTAGGCATTAATTTGATAGATGGATAATTCCTTCTTGAAAAGATGGATTTTACTCCATTTGGGTTTACAGCCCAGTTCTTCTGGATGTAGTGGCCCTGCTCTCAGACCTTAGAGGAGGTTTTTTAATATATTAAAGTAGTACTAAGAATGTCAACCTTATTAATACTCTGTTTTTATAAATGAGCAGTTGTAAGGAAAGACCAGAAGTCTTTTTACTTCCTTCTGCTTCTCCGCATGAATCCACAAAGTCTGAAAAGAAAAAAAAGTTGACATTTTTATTTACTTATAATCTAATTTCTCTGCGTATGATGTACATTTTAAGACTGTGTCTATTCTGACTCAATGTTTCTGCAATATTTTAGCTTAGCGAGGATCTCTTTCAGTTAAAGTCTGTATGTGTAACTTTAATGCAAAAAGTTCAATGTAATTTTCATGTTTTCATGGGGTTTGTTACCTTATATAAACAGAAAACACATCTGGTGTTTGTTGGTTTCTTATTTTGGATTCAGGTAGATAATACTGAAATAAAGAGTCAGTCTATAATTTTCTAAATAGACATGTGAGAAGACTTTTACATTGTTTATTTTGACTTTAACTTGGTATTCTCCTTGCCCTGAGTGATATTTCCTTAATCCCTTTAAGTATTTGAAAAACAAAACATCTTAATGTTCCTTGTCTTAAAAAAAGTGTTATTGTATTTTTTTGTTTTGTTTTGTTTTTGTTTTTTTTTTTATTAGCCTCAGAGCTTCTTAGTCTTCAAAAGTCTACATGGATCAATTGTAATACAAAAAGGAAAGAAAATTAATGCACTTCTTTTTCTAGGAATAAATTATATTTTGAACAGTCTGACTGTTTTCCTGACTGAAAGAGAATGAGAGATTACTGAATGGATTCTCACCACTGAATGGAACTCACCAGAGATTTAATGAACAACTTTTTTGTTGGAAAAGACTTCTTCCTTCTTCCTTAGTTTTAATCTCCTCCTTCCTGTGGCAGATGGCATTTTGCTGATGAAGAAGAGACATGTATGGTCCTCAACAGCTTGTGCCAGCAGACCAGCAGTGCCTTTCCCTGCAAAACTCATTTTATATAAAGAATAGAAGGCAATTATTGTTTTAAAAACAGGAAAAAAGAAGAACTAAATGTTCATCAGTAAAAAATACTCAGGAAAGATACAGGCACTGCTGCAAAGTTGATTTTCCAGTGTCTTGTTAAACTCTTCAATGGGGTGAAACTCTAGTTGATTCTGTAGGGCCCTGAGTGGGATGTATAAAATACTGCAGCTGTGGGGCATGTGGGAGAGTTATTCTGATCAGATAGTCAAGACCAAAGCTTTCAATTCTCAATGAAATCATTAAATGCTGCAGGGAAATAGATGCTTATCACAAATGATTAAACATGCTGTTAGGTCAAAAGCCTGGGTTTGCATTAAAAAATCAAAAAAAACAGCTTTACTTTACTTTCATAACAAACAACAAACTTCAAGCCAGTGAGACATTTGAGCAGGAGTCTGTTATTGGCCAGCATTATTATCTGGATATTGCCAAATATTAAGTAGCATGACATAGAAAACCCAACAGGACATATTTTGCATTTGAAGGTTAGATGCTCTCATATTCAGTTCTAATCACTTGACTTATAGGAACATTACCTCTAGTTCTACATTTTAAGTTTTAAAAAACACCAAAAATTTAATTAGACACTGACTATTGAATTTGAAGACTAGGGTTTGTTGCTGTATGCAACAAACCTGAAAAAGAACTGTAATCTCATACTTTTATGGACCAAATTTTCAGTTTTCAGAACAATCATTCAGTCTGCAGATAAAAGACATTTAAAAATAATCATATGCAATAAAATAAAAATAATCATATGCAATAAAATAGAAAATGAACCACTAACATCCTTATGATGGACAATTAATTGTTTTTTTGAAATATTATTTTCAACGTGTGGTAATCAAAGCACAGAAAGAAATGTTTCATGGTTTTACAGAAATGTCATATTTATTTAGCTTATTTTGTTAAAAATTATTCTCATGTTATTTAAAGCCCAATAGCAAGGCTAGATTTCCAAGAGGAAAACATGGAGATACTGATGCTGGAAACACAGCATGAATTTAGGATGAAAACAGATTTCCAAATTGGGCTTGACACAATATAATCTGCTGGCTAGTGTTTGTGTTCTATTGGCATGTGGAGGATGGAATGTTGGGCCACCCGAATGCACTCTGATAACAATCCATTAGATATGATGACTTTCTGTTGAATTTATATGTGCTGCAGCTAATGAGGAATTTATTCTCTTCCACGTGACAGGAGGCTGTGAGTTCAAGTAGATCCTGGGTAATGCAGCTACAATATTTTGTTGTGGCCACTGTATTTTGTAGTCATCATGCCATTTGTGATGTGATTATGGTATTTTGCCATGCAGAATGTAACCAATGTATTTGCTTTCTTAACTGATTCTTTCTTTTATGAACACCTCCTCAAACCAAAAATAACCCAAAAAACTACTAACCAATCAAAAAACAAAGAAGAAGAAGAAAAAAATACAACCATACCCTAACAACAATAAAACCTTAACAGAAAAAATCCCAAAAAAACAAAACCCAAGATAATTCAAACAACAAAACAGTATTCTCAGGTTTTAAACCTCTCAAATGGCTGGGATTTAAGTTTTACATTTCCCCCAAAAGATTGATTATGCTCCTGCCACATTCACATGCCAGAAGTATACTGTATTGATTGAACGTCTACTGCTTTTAGCAGTTAATAAATCCCAAGTTAGTGTTTACTGGCTTACGAAAGAGAGAGACACACAATAACATTGCATATATTAATTGTGCTTTTAAAATTAAATGTCGGTAGCATATCAGAAAGGTGGAACTATTTTCATTAATGCACCAGGTTGACAGCAAGTTGTGTTAACAAAGTTCAGCAAAATGTCTTCAGTGTCCCTGGGATGTTCATAAAAATAAATTAGCCTGTGAAGATAGCATGCCTAGGGGAATTCTAACACATGTAATTGTACCACAATGCAAAGCAAGCCAACAGGTTTGCTGAGATGATTAACTGTTAACTGAGTTTGGAATATGAACAACTCTTTTGCATATCCGTAATTTATTGTAATTTCTTTAGGCTGACAACAACCGGAGACCAATTCAGAGAAGAGAATGCTTATTTATCTTAGTTTTCTTTTGGATTGTGAATGAGATCACTTTTTTTAACTACATGGTTTCTGACCACTGACAGCACAGCCCAAAGTAAAGGTGCTCACTGATGCTGAATAGATTAGAAAAGACTGGTTATTACACCTCAAAGAGCTGCTTTTTGACTATTTGACTCTGGGCCTTGATGTCAGTAGTCAGGATGGGAAAGGTAATTGCATTAATTAGCTTAACAGGAAAAATCTTCCAAAAACTTCTGTCTGTTTCAGAATGAGATAGAATATTTTCAGAAAGGAAATACGTGAATAATTTGCTAAGTAGAAATCTTAGATGAAGGCTACAACTTTGAATCTCAGTTATCAGGGCTGGAGTCAGCAATTTAAAAGTTGGATGCCAGGGAAAGGTGATCAGTGAGGTCCTTTTCAGAGACAAGACAAATGTCTTGGACTATTTTTCACTCCCTTTCTGAAGCAGGCATGTAAGGAAGATGATCTGATTTACAACAATTGATATGCTGTTCTCTTTTTCTTCAAGTACTGTAGTAAGAGCATAAATGGCTCAAGGGGAACACTCAACTGCTCTTCAGTGAGATGACTTTCATCCTGACATGGGTCATTGATGCATGAATTATTGTAACATTTATTGCATCATATTGCAGGACACATTATTCCACAAAGGTGGATGAGGATTAAGTGACTTCCAGTGATCTGATCAGGTGGACATCATTACTTTTGACAATATTATGACATGGGTATAATATGCACTATCTTTTATCTTCTTTTTATTCTGCCCTCTAGAAAGAAAGATAGAAGCAAAAAACAACAACAACAACAAAAAAACCAAAAAAAACACAACTCCCCCCAAAAACCCCCACCAAACAAAACCTAACCCAAAAAACAAATAACCAGCCCCACCAAAAAAAAAAAAAAAAACCCCAAAAAACCATAAACAAACAACCAAAAACCAAACGCAAACAAACCAAAGATCCCCGTGATCCTGGTGAAGCCAGGGATCAAATGTCCAAATCAAATAGTTAACACACACACAGACACACACAGCGGTAAAATGAGTTCAAATTACCAGGAGTAAAACACACCTAGAAGTACAGCAAACAGGACAGACTGCAACAGACCCATGATGGACTGTATCTTAAATATATATTGTTAGAACAGAAACTGCCACAGCTGATTTTTATATATTATCGCACAGGAAGATATTAGGTGACACACTAAACATCATGAAACTGCTATTTTCACCAAATTCAAAGTACTCTTATTTTTGGACACATGAAGTACCTGACCTGACTAAGAGAGTAAATTATTATTGTTAGCAGTACCAAAGCTGAGGAAAAAAACCAAGTATTTAACTGCTGACAGAGAGAGATGAATATTGAAGGACAGAAGTGAAAGCAGAAAAGGAAGAGAATGCACAGAGTAATAATATAAAATAGTTTGGTAAACATGGAATTAAATACGGGGAGGAGGGAAGGAACCCAAACAAGAAAATCACCTACATTAAAAAATATTATGTAAGGCTAAACTTTTCATTAACCAAAGTTGTGTCTAGAATATATATAATTTCATAACTCTTTATGTAGAAGACATTATTGCAGCAAAACTCAGAAATTGTGTCAGCAATGATGTTTATGTTTTGAACACAGTACTAAAATTGTACAAAATTCTGAAAAGTACCTTATGAAATGTTCAGGGGCTGGAGAAACAGTTACGGGCCTGCTATAATGCTCAGGCTATTAGCTTATCAATAAGAATGATAAAAGGTGGTTTGATCATACTGTGAATGTTCTTTCTAAGACTGAAAATACCAGATAGTCAAGAGTTTTTAATGTTGGAGTAATGGTTTGCAATTATGACTTCACAGCTTTTAATTTAAACATATTTAAACCATGAATCAGGAAGAGAAAAAAAAACAGTACTGAGGAGAATTTTTCATATGTGAAGGACAATTTTGTATTTTATATGAGCTTGGGTGCTCAGGAAGTAAATACAAAATTACTGTCCACTTTAATGAAAAACCCCTGCTTCAACAATATTACATGGAATCAGATCAACAGCCACTATGGGGCTGATATCAACTTCCTTACTGTCTACCTTCTGCTCCAAAAGGAATGATAAAAATGCTTGCAGCAATTTTAAAGAGTTCCATGCATTATAAATATATATCTCTATCTATCTATCTATCTATCTATCTATCTATCTATCTATCTATCTATCTATCTTTCTATCTATCTATATATATATATATGACATTAAATACCATAATTTCCCTCCATTCAGCACCTTTGAAAATATTTTAGCAGTGTAATGGCAGAATGCCAATTCATAAGAACCCAAACAGGTGGAAAAAATTTTTTGCTGAAAGAGCCTGCTCTCTTCTTCTTAAGCTGGTTAAAATTAGCTGCCCAGGTCCAAAATGCTGCAATAGGGTGGACGGATAAATCCCATCATGAAAATAATTCAGTGGAAAATAATCCATGAGAAAGGGGATGCTCTGTGAAAAAGCACTTACCATCATGCATTTGCTGTAATTACACTTTACTTTCAAACTGCAATAAGCAGTGGTTTTATATAAATGGTAGGTTAAAAACATGGCTAGTTTATCATTTTGATGTATGTGTTGCTAAAATGTTGATATATTATCTGCATTAAATTTGCATCTCTGGTCATTGGCCACTTTATTGCATTTAAGAGCACTGATGCTTGGAAACATCCAGTAGAGTACTCCCTCTACTTTTCTGACATTTTTGTCCCTCCTCTCACTTCCTAGTTTCCAAAATTCCACAAGGAGACACATGCCTACAAAAAAAAATCCTCTGAGAGAGGATAGCAAATGGGGGAAAGCAGAAGTAAGAAGTGACAGAAGCACTCAGCTGCTTTGGTTGTTTTCCAAAGCTGGGGACAATGTCAAGAAATAAACCCAGGTGGGCTGCACAGGAATTATTACCTTTGGGAGACACAGGACTCTAAAAAGTTCACAGTTGGGAAGTTTAATACAAAAGGGAAAAAAATTGGTTTATAAACTGGAAGAAATTTTTACCTCCTGCTTTGGATGAGCACATTCCTCCCAAGTGGTGTTGGAACTAAAAGACACTCCCTGAGTCAACTACATCTGGCATGTGCTTATGGGAGAAGTCGTGATGTTGGGCTGCAGGGAAATGCATAGGATCTAAGGGAGAGAGTGATGAGAGAGGATGGATGAGAAGCAGATGAGATGAGAACACTATTGTGAAATCTTCTCTTGGGTGTCATGAAAGCTTCCCACAACTCTGGTTCTACATATGAGCTTATTTTAGTGACAAATGAATCAAAGTGTATAAGACACTGGAGGCTGGAACTGTTGCTAGTATCATGGCGTATAACTAAGAAGGGTTTTCTTTCATCTTTTCACTTCCCAAGGTTCTAGCTCTAAATAGTTAAGAAAAAAAATTATTGTTTCCCTATCTGAAAGTTCCATACCTTATCTCTTATTTTGCTATCTTTTGTTGCAGGTTGTTAGATTATGTTTACATTAAGACTGTCTGTTTGACTCTCATGCTTTGGAGACACCTGCAAGGTGGCTTTGAACTACCTGCCTTCTGCAGTTGTTAGGAAGAGAGCCATGGCAACACAAAGTGTGCTGTAGGCTTTAAAGTGTGCCCTTGAGATAGAAAGGAGGACAACATAATAAACCTTGACTACCTTCCAGATTGGAGTCAGAATAGATGTTAATTTGTCTCTTCGTATATTTTCCTGCTGCTAGTCTCTTGTAATTGCTGTTTACAGACCCAAGTTGGAATGAGGTCATCGCTTTGCCCCCAAGCTTCAGAATATTAAGCAGGATTTCTTAAATTTGGGTTGTCAGGGGTGCTGTCACCAGCTATCTTCTGCCATGCAGCACACGTCTGTTCTCAGTCCTATAGCTCATTTCTTAGCCTTGTCTGCATGCAGTAGGTAATTGAGATACCACAAAAAGGTACTTTGCTCGTTCCTCATCCACCATAAGAGTACCCACACCATATTTTAGGAATGTCTTCAGTAAGTACCTGGGGCTCTTTTCTTTTCTTCAACATTGACCTCCTTTTTCTGATCGCTTTAGGCTCCTTGATTCCTTTTCTAGGGTAAAGTGGAGTTAAACTAAAATCTCTTATGTGATAAAGAAAGAAATAATTCTAGACGTTAAAATAGGTTGTCAGAAATGTTGACAAGTGTAGATAGAGTGTGATTTATGGACCTTTAACTTTTTAAATTAAAATCTTATATCCTTAGGTAATACGATAGTACTGGTGTGCATTGAATTCTCACACTGCATTCCAAATTATCTATAGTACATTAATTTACCATAGATCTGTTTCAGTTGTTTGAGTAAAATGGACAAGATAAATTGAATTAGTCTGAAGTATAAAGTCTGAAGTATAAGACTGTGAGGAAAGTGAAAGTCCATGAAGACTGTCAAATGTAAGAATTAACTCCTATCACTTGAAATGCTATTTGTGTAAAAGAGACACGGGAGACAGAAATTTGGATACTCTGCTGGCTTTTCCAGTGGATATCCTGTTCAGGGACATGCAGCTTAGGGGGATTTGTAGCATAGTTTCCTTTCAAGATGTTTTAAGTTAGAAATGGAAATTTCAGAATGTAACTTCAGTCATATAAATTGGGTCAATGGCCCATTAGATCCTGCCAGGGTCATGGCAGAATCCAGAGCTGAAGGCCAGAAACTTCGGGAAATTTGAATTTTATGGCAATGTACTCACAAAGAGTTTTCCTTCTTATCATACTTAGTTGTAAATTACTTAATATCCTAAAGCATGACAAAACAAAAAATCTTGATTATTCTAAATTTTAACTTTCTAATTCAAATGGATGATTTTTAAGTTCCAGTTTTAAATTTTATGAGCTTAGGCAGTCTAGGCATAGGTACTGCAAAATACTTGTTTTTTGGCTGTTTTTGATTTTTTTTTTTCTCTGCAATGTGGTCAATAGAAAGCATTTAAAGTACTGTGGAAGGCCTTTTTATAAGCTACTTTTAGCTTGGGGGGGATCAATTGATTTGAAAAGGGATATTTAGGAAAAATAAAGGTCACTCAAAATTATTTTAAGCCCTGAAACATTTGCTGAAATTAAAATTTTAAAAGAAAATTACAAACCATGACACATTAAGACAAAAAAGATCTCTCTCTTTTTATGGTTATTCTTTTTCCTGTACAATTTTGGACTTGATCTACCATAACTTTTGAAGCCTTTTAGAGAAAAAGATAAAGAAAACAAAACAGATAAAGGATTATTTTACAAGTTAAGATACATTTGCAGTCATAAGAATTTTATATGGCTTTTTGGGGACTTCTAATGTCCCATCAAGCTACAGCATTTAGATGCCCAAATAGTTACGGATGAAAGCTAAAATTCTTTTACAGATTAGAATCCGGTGAAGCTATAAAGTGAAATAAAAGCAAAAAGGGAAAAAAGAAAAAAAAAAAACAAAAACAAAAACAAACCAAACCAAACCAAACCAAACCAAACCAAAAAACCCACTAAAAAACCCAAACCAGCTCCCAGCTGGATATCTGAGGATTTCAGCCAAGACTGCATTATTGATCATGCATTGTTGACGGAGAAAGCTGGTCCCTTAGGCTGTGTTTACAGGGGGTAATTATAAAGGCATGGCACATCTCAGATGTATTAAAAGGCCTTTCAGGACAACTTACCTGTTAACTTCTGCTGAAGGAACCCAGAAAATTAGGTTCCTAAGTTAGACCTCACTGGTGCACCAGATTGGAGGGATGAGCTGAAGGTCAGGTTATTCATCAGATTATATTATCTCCCAGTCTAATTGGTTTGATCTTCCCCATTGCTTTACTTTAGAACAGCAGTGCTCTAAGTTTCCTCAGAAGAAGACTCCTACCATGTTATACCCTTTTCTCCAAAGGCAGATAGAAAAATATGAAATAAACATGATTATCTCTGAAATTTCCATATTTTAGTGGGGAAAATAGTAGAACACTAAAAGAGGCCCCAAGAATATGGAAAAATGTCTAGTGTTTAATGTATGCAGCTCTTTTTGAAGTCAAACAGAAAACATTTCATTGGGACCATGCCTTTCTCAATCAACCCAAAACATATTAGAGAACAGGGTGGAGAGATGATAAATATAAGATTTAATTTTGTAATTAAATTCAGTTCAGGAGCTGCTGATCTATATAAGAACAAGCAACATTCATCTGTCACATCTGAATCACTAAATATTTAATTTCAGCATCACTTCCCAGTGTGAGGGGTTCTTAGGTTAGTGTTTGTCTCCTTGAGACAGAAGTCTGCAGGAGAAGTATTGGTAGGTTTGCTGTATAAAATTTTTGTTTAAATTTGAATTTAGGCAAACAGGTTCTTCTTCTGGAATCCTCAAATGCATTTACCTTCTACTTTAACTTCCTACGAATATAGGTTTTAGGAACTCTCTAGAGGCCTAAATTTTAGGCATAAATCTAAATTAAATGCAATCTATAAGCTAGAAATTATCTTACTATGTATATATTTCTGAAATTCTGGAAGATGAAGAACCTACCTGTGCTTCAATAACCACATAAAGTGAGATGTAAGAATTGCCTTTGCTATATATATATAAATATATCTATATATTTTCTCAGGTGTCATATCTCATTTTATTTGTTTACAGTGTAAGTAACTAAAAGTATCATGGAAATTATGAACTAATTCAGAAATCTCCTAATCTCATAGTATTCTGATTCCTCCCACTCATGCCTTCTCACATGAATGAATCTATGCTAAAAGGAGAAGAAAGCTTCAGCTTGGGAATTGTATTGGGATACATCTCTTTCTGCAGCAGGTGAGTTCTCTCTCTTGGAGAATTAATTATATAACATAAATATCTGTGCCATGGTGGCCTAGACTGTGAGAGTAGGAAAGAAGTCTGTGTAATTCTGGTTTGCTGCAGCATCCCTCCTCTCACAAAATTGTGCTTTTTCAGTATGGAGGGAGGTAATCATTAGAGCAGAGCCTGCCATTCCACCCTTTTATCAACATATTCAGCTTTTATTATCCATGGCTGTTTAAATTCAGGATCTTTCCATTTTACAGAACCTGAGTGGAACAAAAGAACCAGAACTCAAGAAAGAATCTGGCTGCTTGTCTGCTCAGGTACCTCAAGACTATGTATATGTTCAGAATTTCAATGTCTGTTATCATCCAGGGTTAGACACATTTTTCCCTTCATCTAAATCTAAAAATGCTGAAAACATCTTGAAAAATGTTTTGCTATTTTACTTTTGGTTCAGAAATTATGCATTGCTTGGATTTGTGTACCGACAGATAATGAGGAACATCACACAATATATGATAACAATAACACTGAAGTAATGTGAGAAAGTCATTTATCTTTCCATTTCCACTCTGCCTGTGAGAATCTGAAAATCACTACCATTCCTATTTGAATAAGTATTTTGGGGGGAAACATTCATTTGAATATAAAGGACTGAAGAGTTCAGCTATTTCCTGAATGCACAGAAGTTAGATGGGAAGGGAAAAAAGAGATGAAGTACTGCTACTTATCAGCAATATAAGCTGCATCTTCTGAATGTTTTGTCAGTATTAAAATACCTTATGTTTATTGATAATCTTTTTGCCAGACATATTTTGTAAGTCTATTGCTCAGAATGGTGTCTCTTATTTTCCACATCTCTTTCTCCTCCTCTTCTTCTAAATTGCTTAGCAGCTCGGAGGGATCGGTCAGAAATTTCATTAAATCTTCAATATTTGCATGTACAGGTAGAATTTTAGTAATTAATTTTAGAAGAATTATTAGAAAAAATATGTTTTCTTTTTGCCCTTTCTAATGTTGATATAGGAATTAATAATAATTGATTATGATCTGTGCCAAAATTACATTGAAAATTTTTAACTCCAGTAATGCATCTAACTCAGGCACTTAAGGTACATGCTGAGGATAAAGGATCTTAGGTTCTCTTGTGAGAGATCAGAAACAGAAAAAATACCTCTGGCCCTTATGTCTTTTTGTGCATCAGATAAAATGAAATTAACAAGGGTCAAGATCCATGTCTGTGGATGTGAAAACTGTATCAGAAGAAGGAGAAATAAGATAAGGTCTTTCTGTCTTACATCTGGGATTCATCAATGATCTGAAACATCTTTCTTAAGGAAACATCTGACTTACTGAAAAAAAAATCTTCTTAATGGTGTCAAAGAACTGGGGTGATTTGCCCTTTCTGCTATACTGCAGTGCTGACAAGGGGCTCCATCCCAGGTAAGTGAAACATTTGACCTGACCTTAACCTTCATTCAGCTCATTTCCAGGTGTGGCAAAAATAGAGGAAAAGAAAAAGGATGCCAGACTCCCTTCTCTTTCTAAGCCTAGTAAACTTTATTATTGCTTTTTCCTTCTTTATTTTTTACCCTGGGCAAAGAAACATACTTTATTTCAGAATGTCAGAGGGAGCCCAAAACCCAATAACTGCACTGATTTGGGGACTCAATGGAGTCAGTTCAGGACCGTATGCAACTTAATGGTCCAAACTTGACCGGCTAGAACACTTGATTATTGTATATTTCTTATTTTCTCCAAAATTCATGGACTGAATGATTTAATTTTAGCTGAAAATCTTCTCTGAGTTCTAATCTAATAATTTATTTTTTTCCGGCTCTGTGGTTCCAACCTGCCAAAGCTGTGACACTGTCTTGTCTGATCTGACTTTGTAAGAGTAGTGCCACTAATTTGCCGTGGCAAGACAGTACTACAAAAAAAAAAAAATAATAAAAAAGATGTTTACAAATTTATCACAGCAATCTCAGCTCTGATAATATGGTTTTGGCCTGCTAAATTTGAGCGTGCCCTTTGATGCTTACACTGAATTTACAGTCTCTAAGTAAAAAAAAAAAACAAACCTAAAATAAATCCCAAAAATCCACTACCACCAACAACAAAACAACACCCAGAAACGAACAAAAATGCAAAGAAAGGTATGAACAGCTTCACATTTCCTAGTATTTTGCAGGAATTTCTGCTCTGCTTTAGACTAAACTTGCTGAACATGATCTCTCTGATTTCTAAGGACACCTTGAATTGGCATTGAGAGGCACAATTACTCTCCTATACTTGCCTAATTCATATACCACTAGACAACTGCAGATGCATAAACAAAATGATACTCCTAGGTAAGTCGATTTGCAACCCAAGCTGCAGCCCAAATTAACTATAGATAGGTACATAAATGAATTCTGAAAAAAACCCCACTTTTCTATTTCAGAGGGGAAGTAGATTTACTTTTTGTTGATAAGTCCTAACAATTGAAACAACCATACCCATGTGTGAAAGAATTTCCTGTGAGGAACAAAAATGATTTAAAAACAAACATAGTTTTCTCACAAGAAAACCCTGAAATCTTACAGCATTCATGACTGTGTTCCTGTTCAGCTACCTTAAAATATGAAGCTTGACCTGGTGCTTTGAAACACCTCTCACAAATGAGACATGAAGATGCTATACTGGGACTAAAAGCTAAATGAAGTGGCGGTGGTGGTCCATTAGTTAGTAGTTTCTTCACTAAATCTGTACTTATGATTCAGAATGAAGTACTGTGTTTTAGAAGAAAAGTAAAACAGAGGTCTCTGACCATTTTGTTTCATTAAACATCCAATGACACTTTTAACCAAAGCAGAGGATGTTAAGTTCAATGTTCTTACAAAATTCCTATCTGGATAATTACATCCTGCTCTGCTAAACTTCCCCGTAGAGAAAATTTAATTAAAATGATTTGATGTCTCTCTGGCACAGAGTAGACAGGTGTCTGTAACACAAAAGCCACCAGCACAATTGACATAAATTGATGTTCTTCTGTGGCAGGGAGAGCGAGGATAGAAGCATTACTTTCTCCTTACCAGAAATGGACATTCCAGTTTAGGCACTGGGCACATCCACATTATGCTGCCGACAACAAAGTGCTAATTTTTTTTAAAAATCTGCCCTGAACTTCTTTTAAGGATTAGGAATTGAATTCATAGCTCACAGCCCTTTTGGCATTCAACTAGATTCTTACTAGGTTTTATTAATGTTATAAGTAGTGATTAAATAGATATACATAGGGGAGAAGGATGGGGAAGACACTTTTGCTGTGCAGCTGGGAATCTGCAGCACAGACACTGAGAATGTCTTTCACATCAATATTCAAAGAATCACAGAACCATTGGGACTGGAGGGCACCTTGGGAGATCAAATAGTTCAACACCTCTTCCAGAGCACGATCAGCTAAAGCAGATTGGTCAGGACAGTGTCCAGTCATGTTTGAGTATCTTAAACAATGGAGAGTCCACAACCTCTCTGGGCAACCTCTGTCAGTGTTTGACTGCTCTTACAGTAAAAATCCCTGGTTTCTTCTGTTTAATCAGAATTCCCTGAGCTTTGACTTGTGTTCATGTCCTTCCACTGGACACCACTGGACCTGTCTCCAGTTTCTTTACTCTCCCATCAGGTATTTATACACATTGATAGTCATTCTCTGTACATTTTCTTCAGGCTGAGCAGTCCCAGCCTCCCCTTTTACATCAGCTTCTCTAAGTTCTTCAGTAAATTGTGGAGATTTTTTGGAATTGCTCCAGCATCCCTCTCACACTGTGGCACCCAGATCTCAACCCACAGCTCCAGATGGGTGCTCCTAGGCCTCAGGAAAGGCTGATAACAGAATTTAGTTTCTTGTACTTCTTTCAACTGGACAGATGACCATCACCTGGGTTTCTAAACACTTCGGCACCCAGTGACAAAGGCAAATAGTGGTTTTTTGGAGGAAAAGGTTGATAAACTCAAGGTGCAGATGGGCATATTCTCTGTGCCTCATATGTCTTGCAAATATTTTGCTAGATCCACTTCCATACGACTGTCATTCTTTACCAGTCCTTAGCTATAGCTTATCCTTTTAAAGCTTTAATTAAACTGTCTCACTAATGGACAGTTAATGATTTAAAAAGGAAACAATTCACCAATGTCATGTCCCTCCATTATACAGTACACATTTAAATGGTTTATACTGAATCAGTTGCTTATCAAGACCTTGAATATCTCAACAATCATACTACATTTTCTCAAAATAACATAGCATGATACAATGTGATTAAAGTAGAGTGACAACAAGAGCTGTGCCTTGAATGTAAATGCTGCATTATACCACGGTAAAAAAATGTTCCACAAATCTAATGAGTCAGACCTAGCCTTGAGTCTGGATGATATTCAGCATAATGAGACGGCTCAAAAGTAATTGTCAAAGAGTCCCTCATCACTCACAGAGCCTACTCACTCTTCTAGACCCTGGCAAGCAAAACTCCCAGCGACTTCAACAATGTAATGCCTTAGAGATGAACCCAAGATTATTCAGGAGAAAAAAAGAAGTGAAAGTCAAACAGAAAAACAATCACTTTAGAATGTATACAGCTTCCATCATCATAATCTCTGTGCACTTCACAATCTTTTCCCAAAATGTTATTAAGCATTCATAAAGTAATGTTTTTATGAATGGGTATCTGACGCATCCAAGGTCATGTAAGAGATGTGTCAAACAGCAATACAACAATCCACCCTAGGAGACAAACCTTGTCCCAGGATAGAGGGAATTCCAGTAGTGGTCTAATAATGACTAGGATGTGCTAATAGGCAATTTTATGCATCAAATTTTATCATTAAAATGTATCCATTAAAGTCGGAATCAATATTGATATTCAGACTGATTTCCTTATTGTTATTGACAATAAACTCCATCCTGGGATAAAAACTTTCCTAATAGCCAACTAAAACATGCCCTACTATAGTGTTAGATTACTTGTGATTCTTTCCTTTTCCATTTAATTATAATAATTGATTCTATTGATCCCATGTTTTTTTTCTGAAAATGTTTGTGCATGAATAACTCAGAAATGAATAGTCAGAACAACTCTGCTAACCCAAGGGTTATCTGCAGGTGATGACCAAGGATTAAAAACAGATATATGAATTTAGTGAATAACAGGATGATCAGGCACCTTTCACTGGCAAAGTGGCTGTACCAGAGCCTGTACTCCAGTCAGATGTCGTGGGTCAGCCCCAGGCAGCAGCCAAGCACCACAAAACCTCCTGATCACGCCCTGCCTACTGCAGTGGGATTGGGGAAAAGTGAGACTGAAATAGACCCCTTGGGTCAAAACAATAGCAGGGAAGGGAAGGGAAGGGAAGGGAAGGGAAGGGAAGGGAAGGGAAGGGAAGGGA